>JAVDBV010086408.1:0-13961 GCA_032619315.1 Piper longum | reverse complement strand
CTGATTTGCACCAAAAGCGACCCCTTTTCTGGCCATCCTAAGACGTCCCCTACATGGCCACTCAAGGTCGACCCTAACCAGCCCCCCAATTCTACTCTAAAGCGTCCTTAGTTCTGGCCACCCAAAGGCGATCCTTGCTGCACTACTCCCAAACGACCCTCTCCTGCAGCAAGGAACCCCCAATTTCCTGCCAGCAGCTCCGCCCAAGGAGATGGCCAGGCGTTGTGAGCATGCATGGCGTGAGTCCTTGGCCGGCAAACTGTTTGGACGTCCATAATTCCCACCGGTTTGTTCATCATCCAACCCTCATACATACAACTCTTATTACTTCCTCCCCTTTTTACCAATCATATGGTATGAACGTGGATGCAACAGCAGCAAATCAAAGGAGTAGTAACATCATCCATGATCATTAACATTTTCATAAACTTTAAACTATGTATGCATGAAATCTAAGAAGATGAAGGAGAGAATTTACTTTGCAAGGAGGAGGGCGGCTCCTATTTGGAAGAGGGAATGAGGATGACGCCCTCTTCTTTAGCCTTCTTTTATAACACTCAAAGCTAGGGTTTTCCTTAAATGGGTAATCGGGTAATTGACATGGTTCACTTAACTATTTAAATGGTTAAATGCTATAGTTCCACTTAACCGGTTAACGGGTAAATGGTATGGTCTACTTGACCGATTGAACAAGAATTAACCGGTTAAAAATACTTTTCACTTAACCGGGTAACCAACTAACAACAATTAGTTTAAAATAAATTTTCCCACGATCAATCCTGCCGCGTCGAACATTTTTTTTTTTTCCGGGTCTTTACACCCAAAATTTGGGATGTTACATGTGGACATAACTCTTAAGAAATATTAGCTTTATAGAACATGTCTCGTTACAAAAAAGTGCATTCTTTAAATTGTGATTCTTCAAATTAAATAAATATATTTAAAGGGTTACACATATTGTTTTAACTAAAATTTCCCTTTAAAAATTTTGTTATAAATCTTGATTTTTTATATATATATTTGTTCTTATTGACTTTTTTTAAAAATATTGTTGTTTATTCTTTTCAAATTTTTGTTATTAAACTATTTTTATTTAATCATACGATAATATGTTTATTTTATTATTATTATTTTATATTATTTTAAAAACTCAGACCATTTATTAAAAATACTTTTCTATATAATATCTGTAATTTTTTATTTTTTTTATATATCTTAATTAACTAGCGCAGTTATTTTTACTAGTTTGGTTTTTAACCCAAGGTTACGACTTCCCCCACTTTATTCTCCTTTGGCGCCGGCTGCCACTTCCTTCTCCTCCACTTCATTACAGCCCTCCCTTCTTCGACGGGCCCTCCCATCAGCACAGCTGACAACAGAAATATTATGCTCCTCAATTCCTTTCGTAATTTTGGTTTTCATCTAACCGAACCAAAATGAATAAATGATCAACAAATTTCGAGTGTAATTCATTTCAAAGTGCAGAATGATTAATCGGTAATTTGATTTTGTCGGTTTGGTCTCTCCCTTTCATAAGCAGCCTCTATATCTTCCTCATGAGTGAAAATGGTTCAGTGACTTGCGTCATTTTTTCTTCTAAGTAAGTACATGGTGGAGAAATTCAATAGTCTTCAATTCTCTCATAATATTATGCAAATATATTCACACAATGAAATGAAATAAGATGAGATGAATTTATTTATATGCCATGGTGGATTCTTTAAACCGAAGGAATGTAATGTTTTGACTGTAAGGAGCACAGCTCTCAAGTTGCACAAGCCACGAAAGCATTGTGGCCAACCTAATAACTACTTTGTATGTGCATCTGTGGTCTAGACCCAGGCCAACATTAGGATAGATCGCACTTAAATATATCTATAACAGCGCCTCCTATTAACAATCCACTAAGTCACAAGTTTTTCATATATATGACATTACCCCTAATTCGCCATTTCATCTGCATTTTCCGTTCCCTCTGCCGGGAGTTACCTTGATGAGAAAGACAAACTTGTGAGGATGGAAAATTGTACTGTGCCCACCACCATGGATGGTGAGATAAACTCTGTGTTTGTTCTTTTATAGGGTCGTCATCCTTTTGAGTGATTTGTTATTTTGAAACTGTGGAAGCAGCTTGCTTAGGAGTGGGAGATGAGAAAGGAGGTGTGGTGTACAAGAAGATATTCCTTACTTGGTCAGTGTCTTGTCTTTGTAGTGTGGTTTTTAGTCTACTGAGTAATCAAAAGAAAGGCCGGTTAGTGGATGCTGGTGCCTCATCTCTTCTCTCGCCACTCGTCGACCATACCCTGTATGCTTCGACTGTCACTTGATTTTCGGTCACCTTCTACTCCTTTGTCCCCTTATCAACAATGGTTCCCTCCTCCCCCTTTCAACGTTATGGTGCTCAATGTTGGAACCCCTTCCAACGGGTGCTTTCATCACATACTATCCTACAACATGTTCAAATATATATATATATGCCCAGGAGACTAACAAGAAAACGGCAAAATTATTTTCAATTCGTTGATTTAATTACTATCACTATAGCTTATAGAACAACCTTCGATTCATGAGTGAGTTTAATCATCTAAAATGTTTAGTGGGGTATGGGATGTAATCCCAAGTGGGCAAGTCAATGTTGTTTAATGTTGGTGCATAGTTCATAGTATTGGAGGTAATCAGTGGGTGATGCGAATGTTAGGTAAAGTAGGAAAGCAGTAAGTGTTGGAGATTGGCTTGTGTTTTGGGTCGTACCACTTTATAGTCTTTTTTTTTTATTTGATAAAGTGAGTCCAGAAGGATACGGAAAATGTACATTTGTCCTTGGCAAATATATTTAGTGTCTTGGTGCTCTCCTCTCCACCGCTCCTACCTTCATGATTTTGATTTGACAATTGACTTCTCCCCACAATGGACTCCCTCAAGTGTTCCGAAGGACCATAAGTACCATTCTATAATGGCTGTTTGTATACAGATGATCATGTTGAGTACATGGCTATTCTATTAGGATATAGTTTTTAATTACTTTAATACAGCAGATAAATTTATTCGTCAATCGGATTAGTCTAACAACATTTTTTAGTGATTCATCGAGGATCGTGTTTCTTTGTCCCTTTGAATGAACATTGATTAGTACTAAGGCTAAGTAAATATAATATATACACATATATGAGTTATTCAAATCAGACCCTCTTGAAGAAAGTTATAAACAGTATCATATGTCTTCATTTGGACCTTTTTTAGGACTTAGGAGTACTATTGATCAGGACTTAGGAGTACTATCTATCATCATCTAAAATTTTAGTGACACTATAGTCGACATAGTATCATTTTCCAAGAGCGCACACATGTAGTGATTATCATAAATTTCTACATAACTTCTTTCTTTTCAACATAATTTCTACATAACTTTGCTTTTATACAATAAATAAAGAGCACAGATTTGCTTTGAAAATAAAAAAAATAAAAAGTAGAAATGAAGTTCTTGAATCAATTGCTTTCACGAGAAAAAATTGCTTCCCTGTCAAAAGCTGTTATCCTCCTCAGAGAAAAGTAAAATTAAGAGAGGGAAGAAAAGGTAAGCGACTAGTCTGCGATCTTGCAGAAGACGACCTTAACCTTTGGAGGCTAGAAAAGCCAGTTTAGCAGGAGGCACAGGGAACGAGAAAGCCGCCAAGACTTTTTATTACTAAACATGTGAAAACTGATGGTTCAAAAAAAAAATTGTGAAAACAGATACAACGGGCCTGAACAGATCCATGATTTTTTGTTTTATCCCAGGCATGAATTGGATCCACGTTGAAGTTAAGAATATCATTGTCATTCACTGGCAAGAATGCTCCAGAATACCCTTGTATATCCGATTGAGTACGTCTGAAGTCTTCATTCCAATTCCAATTTGTATTTGGAATATCACTGGTTTGAACAGCTTCAATCCTCGGATTAAATCACAGTCCACTACAGTACTGAATTTAGTTTACATTTATTACTTCGTCTAGGCCAGTACCTCGCACTAAAAGTAATTTCAAAAAAGACAATGGGAATTTAACGTATATATACAAGCTCACATATAGCAAACTAATACTTACAATACAATCAGAAAAATAAATGACCATTATCTCGAGGGAGAAAGTAGAGGAGGCCTCTGTACTTCAACTATGATTTTATCTGCCGGCGGTGCTCTCGGAGATGGCTCGGCGGGCCACGCGATGTACTTGGCGATCCTATCTCCGGGCATCATAACTGGTAGGCTCAAGCTCTGTTTCAACCTCCCATCCTGCTTATGAAGAAAGAGAGATCCACATCGAAAATACAAAATATCACCGTTTACGAAACTATAACCTTTTTTATAATCACGAAAATATCTCATATTTTGACGACAAATATCATATTGGTATTATATTTAATGTGAAGAGAACTACCGGCGGGCGAGGGGAGGCTTTTCGAGGGGAGGGGATGGCATCATCGGGGGAGGAGTCGGAGTCGGAGAGGCTACGGCCGAGGCGGCGGCGGCCGCGCAGTGCCTGGAGCTTATCCCAGTGGTAGCAGCAAGAAAAGACGCCGCTAAGGCAAAAGATGACAAGCAGCAGCAGCGCTGTCCCCAAAGGGAAGCCAAGTGCCGGTCTCGACGCATCTCCACCCCCACCACCACCATCCATTCCACTCATGTCTGTTTATGTTTAGCTGCTCCACCTGATCTTCTCAAACTATACGTCCAAAAGGGAGAGGGAGACAAGGTAAAGAGCGTTTGGGAGAGGAGGGCGTTTGAGGGGTGGAATAAATAGAGAGGAGAGGAGGGAAGAAGAGATAGATGTTCGTACATGCATACGTGTGAAAAGATAGTTTTGTTTTGTGACATTATTACCGCTCGCCCTTTCACTGTACTTACTTCCCCTCCTTGGGCATGCATACTCAGGTCGGAGTGTTCATGTGTGTTTTTTTAGGCATGTAATAAGATTTTAGGAATCGAATTCAGATATACCCAACTCACCGACTTCACCGTGAGCTCGATAGGTTTTAATTGAAAACTAATGGTTTAGTCAAGTTTAAGCAAAACTTGAGGCAGGTAGATCAATTTTATTAATCTATAATTTTGTATATAATATTTATTTTATAATAATTCGTCCGTGTATTCCCATATAAAATCATCATCACGACGTCACAACTGTATTCAAATTTCGAATCAATTTAAACGGAAGTAAAAGCATATTTAGACTTATTTGTTATAAGCACATACTAATTTTAATTTTAATTAAATCAGATCGTATACTAAGCAAACTTTGAGTTCAACCAAGTCTCGTCAGAAGTTATGAAATACCATATAACTACCAAAAAAATTATTAAACATCTTTTAAATTGTATAAGAAAGATCTTGAAGAATCTCCACAATTACAAGTTGTTGTAACCTGTATATCGTTTTTTCTTCTTCTATTTTTCCGAGCAACAATTTTGTATAGCGTTGAAATTGAACACTCTTTTTTTCTTCGCGAACTTGGAACTGTCTTTCCACCTCAACAGATATGGTTCAGCAACACTTCTCAGTGGATTGGAAAAAACAATTCGTAGACTAAAATAGACAAAGAACAAAAAAAAAAAGGCCTGTACGACTTCCCTCTGGAGCAAGTAATGCTGGGCACTTACTATTGAGCGGCGCAGCGGCGGGGCATATTGCTCTTTAGCTGTCACCACCTGCTTCTGTGACTCAACCCTTACGCTCTTCACCGTCGGATACATGGATAATAACAGTGACACATTATAATATTAATAAAACTAATATAAATGTGATATGTGCTTGTATGTCTAACACACTTGATATGATACGCAGCTTGGTCTATATATAGTGATTGATTGATTTGATAAAGGATGCGGAGAATATGGTATGTATGATATTTTTATGAGTTTTAAGCTTTGAAATGTGTACGCAACAGATGGCGATCCATTTCGTCTACATGCTTGATTTCTGATCTTTTGTTAATATGGACGACTGATGCATGTGGGCGTTTGGACCGTAGTGACCGCCAAAGGGGACCTTATTCACATGGTCCCAATCTCATCGGAAACGACGGATATTGTGTGTCCTAATTTTGCAGTTCATTTCATTTTTTCTTTGAAAGAAAAACTTCTTTTCCAAGCAAATAAATATTCATAATATCATCACACGATTACTCGGGACTTCTCAGCCTGGTTTGGATCTTGTGAACAAATTAATTATAAGTTGATTAGAATTTGTATTAGAATGTCGGCCTAAGACAGCAACTTAAGCAGAGTTTGCCGTCGTGATAAAGAACAGTTTAATCACGGCATGGTTGACGAGACGTGGTTTATTTACCGATCAACATGGATTGTATGTTACATTTAGTATTTAGGGATAGGGGCCGATCAGTCAAACGTCGTCAAAATTTGATCTATATATTATATTGCCGACGTCTTTCCACTTAAATATACAGGTAAAAAGTTGGTCATTAACTGTTAAAATTTTGGGTCAAATTAGTCATGGTAAAATCAAAATTTGGTTAACGTAAAAAATTATTTTTATTTATGTATATTTTATTATCTAATTATTTTTTATCATAAATATTGATTTTTTATAAATAATTAATATCTTATTTATATAGTTATTATCTTTTTTCTTTTTTTATTTTCTCTCATATCAATAAGCAAAAAAATTTAAATTATTTTTAAAAAAATTTAAATAAAGAAATATTATATTACAATAAAATTTTTTAATAATTAAGATTAATGTGCTTTAAATTTAATAATTATCAATAATAATTTGATAATAAACTTAAAAATATCATTTATATCATGAATTTATAATTTTTATCAATTTCGAAACAATATCCATGTTTAACTTATTTTTATTTAATCATAAATTGGTCGATCAAATTCAGTTAGACAGACTTCAGACACATCATTGAGACGACCATGCCCACCCCTACACAAGATTAATCCTCCATTAGTTGGGATTCCAACCTCAGCGAAACTATTCTTTTGCAAATTAAATCAAAACTAAATGATTTTTAAGATAGTGTGATATTTTTGTTAGTAAATGAATGGATATGATTAGATATTACATCGGTATTAGTTTATGATGATTAATGCGTTCTTCATAAATTATAAGCTATAGAAAGAAATATTGGGTCTTATCCATTTGAACTATTTTTGACAATTATATGTCCGAGTATAAATAAGTCAACAGAACTTATCTTCCAAAAAAGAAAAAGAGAAGAAAATCCAAAAAGAGAAAACCTTATAACGTTAATAATGAAAAAAAAAGTGTGGAAATTAACCTTATTCTTGATCCGCCGGCAAGTGCTCGAAGCATTGGCATTGGCAAGGGTGAGGGCGGGGTAGGCCAATTTGGTGAGGTTGGCAACGGCTGTGCCCGTGCCCAGCCAATATTCCCTGTCTGCAAAGTTTGTAGTCCAACGACTTTAGGCAGACTTCATCCATCTGCGTTGTATCAGAATATGGGTGGTTTTGCAATTTGTTAGCACACAAAGAACAAGGAATCACAAGGCAGAGCAAGAAGAAGAAGAAGATGAAGGAAATTGGTATCAACCAGTTGTGAGGAGCCATCGATGCCATGGAATTATTGAGAAATAAAAGACTGGTGAGGACGCTCATATATGTAGTGAGAATTGAAATGACTCCATTTGCTTAGAAAATTATAAATGGTTTTCGCTTGGAAAGAATTCTGGGGAGAGTGTTAGAAGCTTTAAGCTTTGGGATTTGCAGAGTGGGAAAAAAATAGCTGTTTGGATCTCTTGCTGCATTGGAGAATACTCTTTTAGCATCAGAATTTAGTAAACCAAGCCGTGCGTGTGAAGGTGAAACTGAAACATGAAAGAAGCGACTATTACAGGGTCTAACTAATCAAAAAAACACACTGAGAATTAACATAAACCGACGACTAATAAAAGAAAAACAATACAATGGCCTAACCTGTGAAGAGAAAATAGTTTCCAAGTTCTAAAAGAAAGTAAGATTTATTCTCACGAGCTCCAATTCAATCTTCGCCCTTTTCATGTCCGGCCTTTCACACGGATTTTCTGAAGAACAGTCAATTCCAATTTTTATGGCAGAAACCAAACAATCATGAATTTTGTTCATCCCACCTTCCCCCAATGTAGGTGGGAGAATGCGGGGATCCACAATTTTCATCGCACTCTGGGTAAACGCCATTTTTGCATAGTTTGAGATGGACATTCCATCTATGAACATGTCATGGGTGGACCTTTTTCCGGTTAGCATTTCTAACAGTATGATTCCATAGCTAAACACATCCCCGGCAGTTGTCACCTCACTGCCAATCCCATATTCTGTAAGCAATATTCAATATTTCCCCATATTAAGGCACTAAGTTCATAGTTGATAATCGATATATTAGCACATATCATATAAAAAAAATTCAACAAAAACGCCATATTATAATTTCATGATCGGAAACAATAATTTTTTACTGACATTAGACTAAAGACAAACAACAATTTAATACCAATATGAAATTAAAAAGAAAAGAGGTTTTCATTTTTTAAGTTTAAGAGTATCTGGAGGTATGTAGCCAGTGGTATGTTGTTGCGAACAAAAACTCTCATCAGTAGTGAGTAGAATTGACAAACCAAAATCACTCACATGTGCCGTCATATCGCTGTCAAGAAGAATATTGCTAGGTTTCAAGTCGCAGTGAATAATTGTAGTGTGAGAATAAGTACGAAGATAGTCTAATGCACACGCTAATTCAATGGCTATGTCCAACCGTGCCTCCAAGTCTAAATATCTTTGAACCAGATAGTTCACTCGGAGGATGCAGCCACGACTCTAGCGTCCCATTTGGCATGAACTCAAAAACCAAAGCTTTGAACTCCCGTCTCTGCGAATCTCTTCGTGAGAGACATGTCAAAATCTTTAACAAATTGTGATGTCTAAAGCTTCACACTCTGCAACAAAACTCTTTGAAGCACCGCGTTGCTCAAGGTTCAATACCTTCACGGCACGTCCATTTGACCATTGTTTAAAGCCCCTTTGTATACAGTACCAAAGCTTCCAGTTCCAATCAGACTTGAAGAAGAGAAGCCATTCGTGGCAACTGCAAGCTCCCTGTAGGAAATATGCTTCATGTTCAACTCATCTGAAGGTGGCATTGTTAAAATCTTCTTCTTTCTCAACGCCCTTGAACGTAAAATTACCTGCAAAAGTACTATGATAGAACCCAGACTAACGACAATACCCAACAATACTATCTTCATAATCCTAGCACTTTTATGTTGATGACCAACGCCTATGGTGCATGGAGGTTGGTGTAGCTCTCGAATGCCCGCACAGCTTCTTGTTTCCTTCAACTGAAATTGCACTATTCTTAAAAGCATGTCCTTCTATTGGCACTTCTCCTTCCAAATCATTGTAAGATAGGTTAAGATATATTAATAAACCTAATTTGGTGAAGGAATAGGGAATTTTTCCGACCAATTTATTGCCAGAAAAATCCAGTGATTGAATCATTTTCAAGCTACCCAATGACACGGGGATTTCTCCTTCAAAAGCATTGCCCCTCATGGATAGATCTTCAAGAGCAATGCACTGGCCAAGTTCTATAGGAATGCGCCCCGACAATTGATTGTTAAAAATAGACATCAGATTGACATTTATCAACTTCCCTATTTCCACTGGCAGGCTTTCACTTAGTGAATTGTGAAGGCGTATAAGTGATGAAATACCAAATAAGTGATGGGTTATGGGACCTGTGAGGCCATTTCCGTTCAGAAATATTTCTGCAGGCTTACACATACTGCAACACTTGAAGGGATGGTGCCGGTCAGCCAGTTGTTAGAAAGTTTTAGACATATCAAATAGGCACAATTAGCAAGGCTTGGTGCCATTGATCCATGGAGAAGATAATCTGACAAGTCTAGTAAAGTAACTCTGGTGTGGTTGCCCAGAGAGATGGGAATTTGCCCTGTCAACCGATTATCGTATAAGAACCGCCTTCCCAACTTTTAAATCTTTCCAATGCTAGAGGAATGGGGCCAGTCAAATTGTTACCTTCTAAAGTTATCCACTGTAGGTTAACAAGCTCCCCAATCCCTGGAGGGATGGTCCCAAATACACCATTCATGCTCAATGTCAATATTTCCAAAGACTCCACGGACAAGTTTGCTATGGATTCTGGAAAGGAGGTTTCAAGGTGGTTGAAGCCAGTAGAAAGCACATTTAGCCTGCTGCAGTTGGCTTAAGAGGTAATGAAGTGCCTCATCACCTCCAAAATGATTCTGCTCAATGTTGAGGACACTCAAACGTTGGAGGCTTCCCGATGTGACTTGGTATGGTACCAACAAGCTCATTGTGGTTGACACTGAGTTCCCCAAGGAACGAAGAATTAAAAATCCAATGTGGAATCAATTCTGTCAACCTATTCCCACCGACGCGAAGTGTACCAAGGTTGGTAAAGACAATGCCAGGGTGAAGAGGAAGGCTCCCGCTCAAATTGTTCATTTGAATATCAAACATTTCCAAGTTTGATAAATTATAGATTGAAAGGGGGACCTCACCTTGCAAATTGTTCCGATCCACAACTAGAAGTTGAAGATGATGAAGTCGGCCTAGTTGATGTGGAATCGTCCCCACCAAATCGCAGCGTCCTAGACTGAGACGGGCGAGAGTGGAAATGTTTCCCAACGAAGGTGGAATGATCCCACGATTGTGATATAGACGAAGAATTTCAAGCTTCGGTAGGAAGCCAAATTCACTTGGGATGCCTCCATTGAACATAATGCTCATGTACTTGAGACGTACACTGTTGGATATGTTGGTGGGAATCACTCCTCGGAATGAGTTTTTGATCAACCACAGGACTCAATGTTGAGATTAACTAAAGAGCGTTGTTTATATATATGATTATTTAAATATAATAAATAACCGGACGAAACTAAGAAATTACCCCTAGCTTGCAAAATTATATAAGAGGTCCTTTAAGATTAAACAATTCTATTGAATTGACTATGATTATGGTTACTCCACGTAGTTCTTCTTAAATTTTAAATAGTGATCATTTTTTTGGATGAAATGAAACATTGGATTTATGTAACCCGGGGAAGATTTTGGGTCCGGGTGGAGATCAAAGATCTTGAGCAACCGATCTGGCATAACAACTCAAAAGACTAAAAAAAATCAATCTATTTTCGTTTGGTATTTCGTTCTTAATTCTTTTGCTCCTCAATATTTAAACCAAATCCTCTTTTTTGACAAGAGAATCCACCTCTACTGTCTAATATTTAGTAGTTCCCAAGCCTCATTTTTTGTATAAGGGATTGTCACCCAAACTATTCTGGTTCACCTTAAATCTCCATTTCAATGCATATGAATGAGAAATATCAATTAAAATCAAAATAGACACACCAATTTGACGTAGGAAAAAAGAAATATTATCTAAAATGAACAATATAAATTTTACGTGAAAAATTCAAAATTTGGAAATAAATTACGGGACATACGACCCAATCAAATTCAATATATAACAATTTGATACAAAAAACATCCACGAGAGAACAAACTCACTCAATACTAATTTATTGTAATTTCTACACAATTGTTATTAATCATAAATAAAGATAATAAAGAAAAAATGTCACTGATTAAAAACTTGGTGAAGTTACCATTAATGATCGTAAACGAATCTCAATAATATCTTTACATTTCTTCAATCCATACAATTTTCATCTTCTCTCTTTGTTGCCCTTTTTCATTTTTACTCTCACAATGTGAAACACTTTTTCTAAAAAAAGTTTAGTTTTTTGCCCAAAACAAAGTTGGCATTTCATGTATTTATGAGGGAGGGACAACCCACTCATCTCCCTTTCACATATGCTAAGCCTATATATTATAGTGAAGTTCCAGGAAACTCTAATTCGGTCTAGCTTACATACTAGCAAATTGAGGCAAACTAGACTCTGATACCATTTATTGGGCCCTTTAAGCCCCTAAACATGACTTTAAATAGGTCCCCAAATATGACTTTAAATAGGTATCCCGAACCTCTGGACCCTTTAAGCCCCCAAATGAGACTTTAAATAGGTATCACAAACTTCTCTTAATCTAAAAGCTAACTTGATGAATAAGACTTTCACATTATCTATATATAAGTCATTAATCACCTCCAAACTTAATGTGGGAAACCCAACAATTCTCCCATTCACACACCATACCATTTGAATCTATCTTCCCCTTACCACACGTTAGGTCGATGTTATAATGAAATTCTAGGAGACTCCAATTTGGACTGGTTGACATACAATATCATACCATCCGAATTATCTCTCTAAGTTCTAGAAGACTCCAATTCGGGCTGGGTGACATACCACATCATACTATATGAATCATCTTTCTCTTATACATGCTAGGTCCACATATTATAGTGAAGTTCCAAGAGACTTCGAATCATTTTCCCCTCACATATGCTAGATTCATATGTTATAGTGAAGTTTTAAGAGACTCCAATTCAAACAATACCACATCATTCCATCCGAATCATTTCCCCCTCATACATACTACATCCACATGTTATAGTAAAGTTATAGGAGACTCTATTTCAGGCTGGCTTACATACCATAAGGTAAACTGATGTAACACCAAAACCAACCATGCTCTGATAACACTATTGGGCCTTTCGGGCCCCCAAAAGGGACTTCAAATAGATATCACGCATCTTTCTTAGTCCAAAGCCTAATTCAATTAATAAGATTTTCTCATTAGCCTATATAGTTCTAAGAGACTTTAATTCGGACAGGTTTACATACTACATTATTCTATCAAAATTATCTCCCTTTTACATATGTTAGGTCCACATATTATCATAAAGTCGCATGAGACTCTAATTCAAGACATACCATGAGGCAAACCGAAGTAATACAAAATCAACTAGGTTATGATACCAAAATTAGGCCCTATAAGTTCCAAAAAAGATTTAAATTAATCAGACTTTGATACCACTTTTAGGCTATATAGGCTCCAAAAAGGACTTGAAGCAGGATTCATAAGTTTCTCTTAATTTAAAAGTTATTTCAATGAATAAAGTTTTTCCATTACCTTATATACAAGTCACAAGTCACAAGTCACATTTAAACGGGATAAATCCAACACTCAAAATAAAAAGATTACCAATCCATGGGAGGATTTCTCCATGAAAGCTATTGTTGGCGAGATCAATGACCCCGAGAAAGGTGAGGTTTCCCAAGTGTGGTGTCAAGCGACCCTCGAGTCCGAGAGAAGGAAGGTACAAGGCTTGGACTCTCTGCTCATGTTTGGATCTGCAAGTGACCCCTGACCAGAAGCAGAAATGGGGAGAATCATTCCATGAAATAAGCTCGTGGCGTGGATCAATTACCTGTCTTCTGAACTCCGACAAAGCAAAGGTGATCCGTCTCTTTCCTGATGACTCTGCTCTTTGCTGCAGTCAATGTGGGCAGTATTAGTGCAGCTAAGCTAACATAGCAGATAAGCTTTTGGAGGAGGAAATCCATTCTCTCTGTTTTTCCTTTTCCTCTTTGTCTAGCAGCTAAGAGATTTGAGTTCTTAATTTTTCTTTTTTGAAATTTGAGTTCTTAAACTATCGTGCGTTGAGGTTGTATATATGGTAATTTACCCATAGATGCACGAATCGGCCGATTCCATGTGGAATCGGCCGATTTAAATCGGATCGGCCGCGTACCGATCCGATTTTGAGGCCGACTCAGTTGGCCCCGAATCGGCCTCGGAATTGGCCGATTCCGTCCGATTCCGACCGATTTAAATCGGAATCGGAATCGGGCCGAATAATCGGTTTTTTGTAAAAATTACTAAAATACCCTTGATTTTATATTAAATAAATTACTTACACATGGGTAAAATGGGAATTATAAATTAACAATGATCGAAATACCCCTCAATGACTAAAATACCCTTGTCCTTATATTAAATAAATTATTTATGCA
>JAVDBV010086407.1:0-11747 GCA_032619315.1 Piper longum | reverse complement strand
GAAATTGAATTCGTCTGTGGAAGAGTTGAACTCCCATTCATCTTCTTCATCGAACATCACATCTCGGCTGATCACAATACTCTTGTTGTTTGGATTGTATAGTTTGTACCCTTTTGAATGAGTAGAATAGCCGATGAAGATATATCTTTCACTTTTGTCATCAAGCTTCGTTCTTCTTTCATCTGGTACATGAACATGGGCTACACTTCCAAATACTCTAAGATGAGAAATTCCGGGCTTCCATCCACTCCATGCTTCTTGCGGTGTCTTTCCCCAAACACTTCTTGTTGGAGATCGGTTGGACAGGTAAACTGAGGTATCCACTACTTCAGCCCAAAATTCTTTCGGCAAATGTTTGCTTTTGAGCATGCTTCGTGCCATATCAAGGATGGTTCTATTTTTTCTTTCTGCAACACTATTTTGTTGTGGAGATCTTGAAACAGTGAGAAAACGCCGAGTTCCACTTGTTGCACAAAACTCTTGGAATTCCTTTGAAGTGAATTCTCCTCCACGATCTGATCTCAATGCTTTAATCATCCAACCACTTTCATTCTCCACAACGGCTTCGAATGTCTTGAATGCTTCAAAGACTTCTGATTTCTGTTTTAAGAAGTATACCCAAGTTTTTCTTGAAAAATCATCAATAAAAAGAAGGAAGTAGTTATTTTTACCGAGAGAGCTTGGAGTTATTGGCCCATGGAGTTATTGGCCCACACACATCAATATGAATAAGCTCTAATGGCTTCTTGGCTCTTGATTCTGATTCCTTAGGAAAACTATTTCTGAACTGCTTTCCAAGTAAACACCCTTCACAAAACTGATCTGGATGTTTGATGCAAGGTAGTCCTCTTACCATTCTCTTCTTTGATAATAGTTCCAAGCTTCTATAGTTGAGATGCCCAAATCGAAGATGCCATAACCAAGATGCATCTTTGTAACAAGCTTTCAAACACTTTGCAACATCATTTTGAATATTCAAAGGAAACAATCTATTCTTTGACATTTTTTCTTTGGCTATTAAATCTCCTTTGCCATTTTTTATAAAGAGACAAAAATCTTTTGAGAAAAACTCATAACCTTTTTCTAAGAGTTGACCCATACTCAAAATGTTGCATGTCATATCAGGCACATGATAGACATCAGAAATTAACTAATGACTACTATCTTTAGCACGAACAAGGATGTTACATTTTCCTACTACTCATACTTTTGAATCATCACCAAAGGAAACATTGCCAACCACTGATTTTTTGAGGTCTACGAACATACTTCTTTTTTCACACAGATGGTTGCTTGCACCAGTATCAATGTACCAAGTACTTCCTTGATCTTCAACATTGGTTCTGCAGGATAGTAGCACTATCTCTTCTTCGATCTTTGCTTCTATATAATTGGTCTTTTCTTCAACCTTATTGCTGGAGGCTCTACAATCTGATGCATAATGCCCATGTTTTTTACAATTATAACATTGAACTTGAGATTTATTGTACCTTGTGTTTAGATTGCCTCTCCAACGACCTCTTGTAGAACTTTCACCTTTCTCATAGTTGTTGAAGTTGCAATTATAAGAACTCCAACCTCGTCCATGACCACGGCTTCCACCTCGTCCATGACTTCTGCCTATGCCTCTGCCATGTTGATTTCTTTCATTGCCTTGGCTTCCATGCATATCCTTGATTTGTAGTTTAAGGAGTTGCTCAGTGATTCCATGCTGCTTTTTATGCTTCTCTACATAGGCTTGTAATGAGCCTATAAGTTGCTCAATCTTCATTTCCTCTAAATCTTAGTCTCTTCGATAGTTACAACAATATGCTCATATTTTGGATCTAATGAGCGGAGAATCTTTTCAATTATTCTTACATCTTCTATCTTTTCACCATTTCTTTTTAATTGATTTGAAACAACCAAAACTCTAGAGAAATAATCTGAGACTAACTCTCCCCCTTTTATATGTAAGGATTCAAATTCACCTCCTAAAGTTTGAAGGCGTACCTTTTTAACTTTTTCTTCTCCTTTGTGAGAAATCTGCAACTTTTCCCATACTTGCTTTGCGGATTCTGCATCTGATATCTTTTCAAAACCATCTTCATCTAAAGCTTGATAAATAAGATAGAGAGCTTTCTTGTCTCTCTTTCTTAAGTCTTTCAGAGTTGTCTTTTGATCTTGTGTAAGTGCATCTTCATTCTGAGGCTCATTATAACCATTTTTTACAAGATCCCAAACATTATGAGCTCCAACGAGAGCTTTCATTTTGATATTCCAATTATCATAATTGGAGTTGTTTAGTGTTGGGACTTGGAACGATGCCACACCATTTGCCATATCTCCAAATTGAGTGAGAATTTGAAAATTTGGACTTACCTGGTCAACAGCTTCAGCAGTTCGGTCAACGGCTTCTGTGGCTTTGACTCGGTCTGACTTAGTGAGTGACTCGATCTGACTCAGTTCAACTCAATGAGTTAACTCAGATTTCTGGGCAGCATACTTTCGGTAATGATTGGCGGCTCGTCTGAGCTCTGATTGGACTGATTTTGGCGGTGTTGGATTCGTCTTTCCGAGAGCTTCAATTTGATATCTTATATGCCAATAACCTGGCTCTTGATACCACTTTGTTGACAAGAAAATACTCTTATATTGAGAAAAATAAATGCAAAATACGCAAACTCTCCTTTTCTTCTCCAAACAACCTCTCCACACTCAATTCTGAATTCTTACAATGTAGAAGCTTTACTTCTTGTTTTTCTCTCTTATTTTTTCTTGTGTATAATACACAATGAGAGGGGGTATTTATACTAACTCAAGATCAATACAAACCACAAAAACACACCTAACACATACCTAACATTGACTTCTACATTCAACAAAAAGCACACCTAATATATACCTAACATTGACTTGTAAAAACCACACCTAACACATACCTAACATTGACTTATAATTTAGCATGTGTAAAACATTAGAAGCTTCTTTGAATTAAGCTTCATTGTTTTGAGTTTTATAAAACAAATTTATATTTCAACAGAAGGCATTTTTATATAAGCTTAATAATAGTAATATAGTAAGAAAAATAAGTCTTTTCTACATGCATTTTCTTTTTCAGTGCATTTTTCTACATACGTACTTATATGCTAAATTGTGAATTAGTAGTGACATGCAAACATATATATGTTTTACTTTCAAAGGAACTTTGCTTCATAAATCTTTTTTTTTAAATTAATCAAAGGTGTTTGACAGAAATGTTGTTTATGATGTAAAACCTTTTGGGTATGTAGCATCACTCATAAACTTATATTTTTTGTCTTTTTCGCAAAATAAATGGTAAACTTTGTTAAGATCATTTATAATGCTATTAACTTATTATTTGAACTCGATGTATAATTCAAGATTGAGATAATATCCAGCTGGGCGCTTTGTATATATGAAAACATATAAGATATTTGAATCTTAAAAGCATCAAATAATTAAACTTTCATGGATACCTTCATCATAAATCGAAATTGGATGCCATATTATTGCTTGAATGTGCACATACCCTTTTCATCTCTTATGCCATGTCCAACACAAAACTTTAAACTCAAAGAAGAACTGGCTCACTTACAAGTTACAACTTCAACATTTAATCTTTGTTATACAGCAAGAAAGTCAATGCATGTTCATTAATATTGCCACCTCTTAGCTAGTTAATTAAAATGACTGATGTTTTCAACTATACTTTCGGGTTTTGTTTACCAATATCAATAGTTTATATACTTAGAGGTACCCTAGTCAAAGGGTGCTAATCGAACAAGTCGAGTTAATCCATGTTAAAATCCGACTTATTTATTTCGAGTTTGAATCGAGCTCAAAAGGCTAGCTTCAAACTAAGTTGAGTTCGAGCCAAATATAGGAAAACCCGAACATTATTTATATATAGTTTTCATTTGTATAACTTGAGATCAAACTATTATTAAAGTTTAAATAGCTCAATTTTGATTCAATTGTAGGCCAAATAGTTTGTTGGGGAACAAAATTATTATATTATCATATTATCTTTTAAAATCATCATTATGGTATAGTTATATTTATTATTTTTTAAAAATTTAATATAAATGGTTCATCGAGCTTCAAATCAAGTTGAATTGAAGAGAGTTATGTTTATGCTCGTGCTCGCTTGATTCGCAAGTTGAACTTCAACTCAAGTGAAATCGAATCAAATATTAAGCAAATTCGAGTTCTGTCCATATGTTATCTAGGCCCTCACGAGACAAAATATAATAATTTGACATTTTAGAGCTCATCAATTTAAGGTCTTTGACCGGTAACTCATAATATATATCGATCAATATTGTTTCATACCATGGAAGAGAGCAACAAAAACATTAATATTCCGTAATAATATGTTTATATATATATATATATATATATATATTTTAAAAAATTTTAAAAAAAATTATAACATTGCATAGCATTCGAGATATGTAAAATAGATATTAATTCAGAAAATAATTAGATGGTCCAAATTGAGCTACCTCTAGAAACCTTTTATGTCATAAATATTATCATTATAAAATCATAATATTTTTTTAAAAAAAAATTGATTTTCTGATTTGGTTCGATTTCAAATTTTCGCTTCAAAATTAACCGGCCCGTATTACCAACCCGCCAATGACCCATAAAATGCAAATCCAAACATTTTACCCCATATTTGACATTTTTATGACATAGTAGCAGTTTCGGAAAAAAAAACATTTAACCAAGAATAGAAAAAATCATAAAATTACCAGAAATGGGTGATGTTTTTCTTTTTTCCCAATGTTGGGCTCTTCTTCCCCACTTTTCCTCTTCCATAAAAATCCTTGAACAACCCCCTTCTCTCCCATCAATCTCCGGCAAGCACCACCACCGGCGCGGGCTCCGGCGGCAGGATTGGAGGGCGAGGGCAGGTGAGATTTATGGCCTAGCTAGCTGTACCAAGTAGACGAGAAGCAGGCGAACCATGGTCTCATTGTGTTGAATGCTATAATGGCTGTCCTTGCGAATTTGTAATTTGATGCTTCTCCCTATATAAAGACGTGAAGGATTGAATCGCCTATTTATTTTTGAGAAGTGAAAATGCTAGGTTGATGTAGGAGTTGGTAGATATATAGCGATTACTACCTTTTTAATGTGTAATATTGTATCATCAAACGTGCAAATTAACATTCAAATGTTGGTCTTGTATGAGCTGACTTGCCATTTTATGAGGCTTGTTTCGTTGCTTTTGATGGTTAAACTATTGTAGGAGTTGGTAGAAACACAGCAATCAACCATTTTATTGTCTAACTTGGTACTATTGAATGTAGATTAGTATTCAAATGTTGCGCTTGTATGTGTTTGCTTGCTATTCTGTTAGGCTCGTTCATTACTCCTGGAGATGAAAGTATTGTAGGAATTGGTAGAAACCCAACGACAACCATTTTAATGTGTTACATGGTACCATTGTTTGTAGATAGATATTCGAATGAGGATCTTCTATGGGGTTACTAGCTATTCTGTTTGTCTCATTTGCTACTACTTACTCCTGAATTTGAAATTATTGGGGGAATTACTAGGAACACTGCAATGACAACCTTCTTAACGTATAACATATTACTATAAAATGTAAGTTAATATTCAAAATGTTGATCTTGTATGTGTTTGGTTGTGTAGAAGGCTATTGTGGAGTTGGTAGAAACACAACCATGGCAACTATTTTTATGTCGAACATTGTGCTGTTGTATGTAGATTAATTATTCACATATTGATCTAGTGCGTGTTTTTGCTGTTTTATTAAGCTTATTCTTAACTGCAGAATCTGAAATTAGTGTTGTCTAGATTGCAAAATTCAAATGCAATGAGTGTTCCTGATTTTCGTCCGTTAGATCAGTCTCTTATTCAGCAGGACAATGATAGTGAGATGACTTTGAGGACTCAAATCCCACCGAATCAAGATAAGATTGGAACATACCACCATTTCCCCCACTCGTCTAATCAGCCTAGAGTATTTGGAGCTGCTCTGTCCAATCCAGTGCATAGATGTACCCCCAACTTGAGGGAGTCAGTGCATTCGCAAAATTCACAACTGATGAAGAGTATATGGAAATTGTCTTATAAAACGAAACTTTGTGCGAAGTTCAGAAGCGGAACATGCCCATACGGTGCAAACTGTACTTATGCTCATGGGGTTGAAGATCTGCGAGAATTTCCATCTGATTGGAAAAAAATCATATCCATGCATGAAGAGGAACATAGCAACATGAATACCATTGACTTGCAGAGAGCCAATAACTTGAGGATTTGCAGAAGGTTTTTCAATGGAGATGCATGTCCTTATGGTGATCGATGCAGCTTCCTTCATCTTGGTTATGAGAGGGCCAGGGAGAGCTCAACAATCAATGTTGGGAAAACTTTCATGGATTCAAAGTTTCAGGTAAACAGACCCAACCAATTAGAACAAACTGGATCAATGACACAAAGTGGAGAGGCGCATCATAATCCTTCATTCCGAAAGACTAAAATCTGTAACAAGTGGGAGATGACAGGCCAGTGTGCTTTTGTTGATAAATGTCACTTTGCACATGGAATAGCAGGGATAATTGTACCTTGCCTTTCATTGCTTTCTTTTTAAGTAAATGGATGACTTATTTCCTGTTGATTATGCAATCATATGATGGTGTTAAGACTGTCCTTTTCCCGTGTTAGAGGAATTACTTTCTTGGTCTTGACAAACTCAAATTGTTATAGCAGAGCTTCGAATGTATTGCGGAAATGACGACAAAGAAGGGAACAGAATTGAGGGTCGCGATACTCTCTCAATAAAATCTACCAAACAAGCGGCAGGCCTCATCCAATCAGCTAGTGCAGCCACCATCTAAAAGATGCCTTCTTGATTGGAAGGTTTCTAGGAAACTTAACCACATATACGGTGACTGGATCGAAGAGATGGGGCACAAAGTGGGAAGCTGAATTTGTTGAAGGCATTAATGCAATATTTATTCTAATCTGCTCTTTTAAACATGAACATAGGTTATCATAGCTTTTGATCATTTTAATGGCTTTTAGAAATTTCAATTCTATTCTTGTTTTTCCGGAGGGTACATTTGTTGACAATTTGAGGGAGAAACAGCGGACAAAACTGAAATGGAAATGTCTATATGGATATTAACACTTTTACTTTTGTTATCTTCTAATCCAAATGTAATTTTTTTAATTGTTCACAGTGGCATATTTTTTATCTGCGAGAAAATTTTCTGAACTCTTCTGTACACTAACTCCATTAAGCTGTTTTCTTGAAGCTTTTTGTTAATTAAAAACGGCCATCAAAACTTTGTCATCTATTTATTTAGATCCTAGGCTTTGCCAATTCCAATTCCAAGTAGATAAAAGGAGAAGAAAAATAGTTCGTTGAAGATATCCAATAATAAAAAGAGAAGAAAACATATCTACTTCTGTTTCTTTCTTTAAAGAAAAAAAGATTATCTACATCCATCAGTCAAAAGGATATACTATACAGTGTAAAAAATGCCGAGTTTCCCCAAGTCACACTGATATCCAAATGACATGTTGAATCTAGCAAGCTGGGAACACATTTTTATAACTCAAACCTATGAATGGTGAATGTATTTCCTCTGTATGTTACCTTTCTCAGACCATATGCAGTACACCACAGATGACAATGAAGTTCTAGCTTTCCCTTCATGCTTGCTGTTTCCCACACCAGCCTAAACAGTTTAAGAGCCCTATCCAACTGCTTGATACCATTTGACATAAGCTTATCATTGTTAGATGGTAAAAACTTTCCCATCGATACACGATAGGAGCCACCCCTACCTTGATCTGCCTTACAAAAATCCAGCTCAATATCACCGACAGTTCCATACAAATAGTATAACAGGAGTGTGAACAAGCATTTAGATGAATGACCCAAGTTCTTTGTAAGTTTTTTCTGCACAAGGTACTCTTGGTGACGCCCTTCCTTGTATCCAATGTCTCGATCTATCAGAACTTCTTTTAGATGGTAAAGACCTTCTTTCATTGCCAGAATTTTCAAATTGTTGTGCACCAACTGCTTTTCATGTGCTAGGCATTGTGATAGATCATTGAACATCTCTAGGATATCACCCCATTTATAAGAAGAGTGGCCATGAGATTTTTTTGTTGATGCGAGTCTCATCCACGATGAAGAAGAGGGATCGGACAAAGGACTGTAATCATCAAAAATCTTTAAAACAATAGCAACAATTTGTACTATCATTGCTGCTCTAGAATACGGCAATAGAGAGTCTACATCAGTTCTTAAGTTTTTCAACATCTCCTCAAGTGCTCCTCTGAAAATATGATGTTGTGTAATCTGCGGACAAATAGATAGGCGCATTGTGCTTCTCTGTTGTGCAGATACACCAAGAATATCACAAACTTTGGTCAGAGAATTCAACAACACAGGCTCTACATCATTCTCATCATCTTGATGGGGTGTTCGAAACTTGGTGAAGTGCCTTGCAAGCGACTTGAAGGCCTTAAATTCTGTATGAACAGATTCATTTGTAATGATTGTGCCATCGTCAACATTTATAAGCCTCCCATCAATCTGGTCAACATTTCTAAACATGTGGCACAATTTAAGTAGCTTGGGAAAACCTCGTTCATACCAATCAGATACACGTTCATCCTCACTTGTCTCTTGCATGTGATAGAACACAACACTCATCTTCTGACGCACATTGCACCTACAGCAGAGAAGCTTCTGACATCGTAAGATGCCGCGAACCATGGAAAATGAACTCTTTATCCTCTACTTGAAAATGCATCCACCATTCAATCCTTGCGCATACATGGCACTTACCTCCTGAATGTATGAATCATTTATTTCCCAAAACTGTAAGTGTTCGGTTTAAAACAACGCATACAATCAAACGCATGCAAGGTCAATAAAAATACTATGTATGACACAACCACAAACTAAATTCAATCAATCCTTATACATCCATAGCAGCAAACCCCTCAAAAGCTCGCATATCTCCATTTCTAAAAAAATGCGTATTTACCCATTTTGTGATGAAAAAATCAATCCAGCACCTGCCACAACAACGACAAAAAGAAGAACTTGTTTTTTTAGCACGGTGAGTGCAGTACCAATTCATCGTTCATAGACTGCACTAAACTCTTGAAAAGATTATAACTTCAATCACTCAAAAACCATATATGACAAATCCAATTCAAACGGTGCACTAGTACACTAAACTCCTCAGATTCCAAGACTTCCAACTATCAAAAAAATTACCCCGCAGATACCCATTTCACGATCACAAATACAATCCAACAGATACATGCAACAAAGACATCAAAGAAAGAAAGCTTCCACTCACAGGAATTCTAACAAACAGATTGAGAGCAACCATGACGAAGAAGGACGCTCACCCACCCATCTCCAACGTATATGCAAGAAGTGAGGGAGGGAGCTAAGAGATGGGGAGGAGGCGGCGGCGGAGTGCCGGCGGCTAGAGCGGGAAGAAAGGATTTAAACCGGTTCGGACGGGTCTTACCCGGATTCGGTTTTTGGACTAAATCCGAACCGGATAAAATCATTTCAAAAAATATCAATAAATAATAACATTTTATTTTTTGGACTTAAACCTTAAATTATGGTTTAATTACAAGCATTTGGTCGGGTATGCTGATTAAACCAGAAGGATTAGTAACAAATGAAAACTAAGATTCATGGTCGGTTCGATCGGTCTCACTAATCCGTTAATATTGTAACTTAGTTTTGTGTTGCGTGAAATATTTAAATTTATCTTGGGTAAGATTAAGATAAAATTATAATTTTTTTAATATTGAATCGGTTATTATATTGGTTTTATTGAATCGAGTCAAGAGGAGGCTCTAAATAAATATTTTATTATATATTCATAATTAAGGGTACGAATTGAGCGAGCCAGTTGAGCTACTTCGAGATACATCTCAATGGGAAGCGTTGGTTATTGTCATGTGTTTGTTTCTTGATGTTACTCAGAACACCGCATTTGAGGGAAGTTAGTGTTCCTCTAGACCTTAACTATCACATTGCAAATAGTTGATATCTTTCAAGCTAGTTGAGCAACTTTGGCATGCATCTCAATGGGAAGCTTTAGTTATTGTCATATGTGAATTGTGTAATTTGCTTCTCGATGATACTCGGAGCTGTACTTACAATTTCAAATGGATGCAATGTATTTTAAATATTATTGGTATCTTGAAATCATGTGAATAACTTAGGAATAATAAATCAAATAAAAAACCACCTAGATTTAATGTGTTTCAGCAATGTACCTGTGCCACAACAGAGGCCACTTCATGATATCTCTTGTCAAAGATTGAAAATAATACAACCTATAGGCTCTTACATTTGTCTAGAGTCCAAGGCAAAATTTCTGGAGTGATTTCAGTGGAAGTATTCAAGTGCACCAAATGCAATTAGAGAATACAACAAGGACATATAGAGCCACGGAGGAAATTGAACAAATCTTACCTCTTAGGTGTATCATTTTGGGTGTTTCTCAAGCCTAGAAGCTATCTATATGGTGATGATGATTTGTGTTGCTTAGCTAGACCATCATTTTATATAGTGGTAGTTTTATGATAGTTTTTTGTATTACCTAGTTGCTTTCTAGTATATTGATAGAGTTTCGGTAAGATTTTAAGACAAAATTGTAATGAAATTTATCAAAATCGGCAAAGATTGAGGTCACCAATTTCAATCTTGGTGGATTTGTGTAATTCAATATCACCAAACTTTGTCGCTCTTAGAGGTGCTGATCCTTGTGATATGGCCTAGCACTTTCAATGTGTTCTTGATAATGAAAGGACAGAGTACATCTTGTATTCATCGACTCTTAAGCTGGTCTTATTAGGAATCATTTGCCTGCTTATCCAACTAATATAAGAAAGACCCAACCAGATAATAATCGGACCAACTTAACAATCGAAAGGAAATTACTAATAATAGACTCATACTAATAGGGTCTAACAAATATATCCAGTTTTATCTTTGTACTCTTGGGTAAGTGCTCTAAGGCCTCTGTGAGGCTATCGACCATTGGTTTATGTTTTCCCCTTATGTAGGAATTCGGCTGGTTGTCAAGCCTACTTGTTGCATGCCTAAGCCATCCGCACAATTTTCTGGATCCTTACCTTATTGCTTCGTTAGGCCATCAACTCATATAACTGTAGTCATATGTCATATCAGTTTATTGAATTATCTAGTTGCATTATGGTATATGTCCAGTCGATTTTGTGATCTCCTTGAAAATGCCCTAAACCTAAGTGCTGTGTAAGTCTATAATGGATGGTTTATGTTTCGTTGTATTCTTGAACAACCTGCTCAATCTGTTGGGTTAATCCCACATCCCATTTGGAGGCAACCGGTGACTTGTATAATCCCACATCCCATTTGGAGGCAACCGGTGACTTGTATATAAGCTAATGGGAATGCCTTAATTCTTAAGTTAGCTTTTGGATTAAGAGAGGCCCATGAACCTGTTGCAAGTCACTTTTGGGGCCCGAAGGGCCCAACAAGTGGTATCAGAGCCAAGGTTGGTTTTGGTGTTGGTGTTGCCTTAATTAGCCACACAATTTGTCGGTCGTTCCGAATTTGTGTCTCCAGATTTGTCGGTCGGTCCGAAGTTAGCCCGAATTGGTGTCATCTGGAACCTCACCAAGACATGTTGTCTCCGCATGTAGTGAGGGGGAGATGATTCGGGTGTTGTGATGTG
>JAVDBV010086405.1:0-17725 GCA_032619315.1 Piper longum | reverse complement strand
GGGCATCGCCGTACCCTGGTTTCTGGTGGGTGGCGGAATTACAGCCCTTATGAGGCAAATTTTGTAGGGGTACAAAGTTGGCGATATGAATACTGGTGACGACGGTGGGTGAAGAAATCCAGTCGGCATGGGCAGCAATCGGAGTCCAATCAAGTTGGGAAGGGTCGCTGGAGGCTTGAGTGTATCTAACCAAACATCTGATCGGAGCGGTGACGCTCTCCGGCGGCGAAATCGGCTACACAAGCATAGGCGACGGAATGGCGAAATTAGTGTAATCAGGCGATTCCGGCATCACCGTGGCCGGGAAGTGGCCGGGGGTGGCCAGGGAGGAACAGTAGAGGAATGGCTGAGCTGGTCGACGACGATTAACTGCGGCTGGAGGTGAACGAAGTGCAGTCGGCGATCATGAACGAAATGACGACTTTGGGCGATGATTTTGGTCATAACCGAGATGAAGCCACCAAAAGTCCTAAACGAGATCAAAGTTGGTGTGGAGTTGAGTTGATTGACGGTGGTGGCTTGACAACGATGAACAGTGCATCAGAAAACACCCGATTACATCTCTATTTTTAGAGAGAGTTGGGGAAGAAGAAGATGGCAGTTTCGTAAATATGGGTTAACTCGACACGGTTTGAGTTAAAATAATATTAACTAGTGATAAATCCATAAAAATAATTATTTTAATTGGTTCTGAGTTAAGTGGCTAAATTAATAAATTAATATATGGAAGTTGCCACAAATAATAAAATACGGTCATGATAGACGGTTAATAATTAATCGGCTTGTTATAAGCTGTTAAATTAAATCAAGGGGTTAATAAATTACAATCGTATAAAACTCGAACATTGTATTAAGAATATCCTTAAATTAGGATAATACAAATTAGTTAAAGAATAAACAAAAAATAGTAATTAAATTCCTTGTTATAAATTAATAATTATTTTATTAATTGTCAATGGATAATTATCATTTAGATAATTAACTTAAAATGTGAAGAATGACTTAAAGGAGTATGTCACATGAATAATAAATTATCTCAATAGAATTATGGAAGATGAAATATTTAATATGACATATCATTTAGTTGCATGCAGGTTCATGCAAATAAAATTATACTAATGTATAATTTTATGCTTTCACTCAAATTAGGGTTAGTGTATCACAGTCGGACGAAATCATAAGTCAGGTACGTATAATAGATAGAATGTCGTACTTTCCTTGTTGGTAGCCTAGGTCGGCCTAAGCTCAGATTCAACCACCATGCACCCAGTGCAACCGGGGTCAAAGAATTAACTCAATTGGACATGGGGATTTATTATGTGCGTAAATTGTGTAATGCATCAAATTATTTTCGAGTAGTGATAGCCACCCAATAAAAAGGCTACGGCCGGGGTGAGGAAGGCACAGTGATTCCTCCATCGCATTGGAGTGCATTGATAGCCTCCCCATAAATAGGCTACGGCGAGGGTGTGCGAGGCACTGGCACTAGAATTGGTAGTGAGAGCTTCCCCATAAACGGGGTGTAGCAATCACCTAAGTGCAGTGATAGCCTCCCCACAAAAAGGCTAAAGCCGGGGTGTGCGAGGCACTAGCACTGGAGATGGTAGTGGTAGCCTCCCCACAAAAAAGTCTACGGCCGGGGTGTGCGGATACCTCCTTCGTATTGTTTTGGAGTATAGCGGTATCGCTCCACCACATATTAAAATGAACATAGGAAACTAGTGGTGTAAAACCCCATTTTCGGGTTAGGGTTTTACCCGATTTAAGTTTTCCCTATTTGGGTCAGTATCGAGTTGGTTTGAGCGAGATCGAGCAAAACTAGTTTCAGATTATGAGTATGGGCCTAAATGGCCGTATGAACATGTTATGGAGGCTGAGTATGCCCGACATGCAAATTATAAGATTATGAGTTATCAGTGTAAGGTATACGGATTTGTTTGTATGTATTAGACAGGATTTTAGGCCTAGATTTAGGCCGTTGCGGCGTTTAGTATCCGTTTGGGATTTTATGGGTACATCATTTGCATGCATTATAGGAATTTTAGATCACTCGATTTATGCCCCTATGGGCCCAACTTGATTGAGTTCAGTGTTCGAGGCCCATTTAGCCTTCTTACCTCGATTCCCCTTTCTATATCATTCTCTTTCCTTGGCCATTTAATCTATCGCTTCTCGCAACAATTTCATTCTCATTCATCTCAGCCCTCTCCATCCTCCATATTACTCTTGGCCTTGAACACAAAGGCCGAGTACTCTCAGGTAGTTGCCTTAAGTACCCTTTGAACCACAAGTCTAGACAAGCATTGTACTTAATAGTACTCGTAAACCTCCACGTTCTTCGCGTGTGAGGAACTCAAACGCGGAGTTGTCCAGATCCCTCTTTGACTGGCCAGCTCCCTCTCAAGTAGCGCGGTGGTCGAATTCCCTTGGTCACGCATCTCACTGAAAATACAAAAACTATATGTATAGGCCTAGGTAAGGAATTTAATATATTAGTCCCGAAGGCAACGTGAGCTGGATCTGAATTTCGAAAACATACTTCAGGGATCTCATCCTCGAGGGTTATTAATCCAGAAATACGATCGGCTAAATAGCCCGAGTTAAATGGGATCCGATAAAATGCCACTTAACCCGTCCTGTGAGTCATAAATCAAACATGCAATAGAAGAGAGCGTAAAACAGAGACGAGTCCTAAACGAACCTGGTAGAAGCTCCAAGCATGTCATCACACCCAGGGGGTGAGCTCCTACTCCATACCGACACATCAGAACCAAATACTAACGCCCGCTAACTAAATGATGCATCAAACTCAATGATCATCATACACAACACAATCATCACCTAATTATATTCACACTAATTTTATTATATTTTTTCTAAGTTATGTTACAATCAATTAGCATGCTCGAGCTAATTCACCTAATTAGAACAACAGCATTAATCCATTATCGATCAAATTATGCATATCATTACTTTTTTCACACTCAGACTTTTATCATGACAATCAATTAATCCTATCATGTTGTGCTAAAAATCATCAACTATAAATAAGTAAGTTAGAGGTAATTATACTTCGTGTCATCGACAATCGGCGACGGCTAGAGTTTTGTCGCTCATCTCGAACCTCAAAATCGGCCCTCAACGGTATCCGGAGCTCGATCAAGTTTGACTGGATAAGCTCCATGAAAGGCCCACCGAATTCTAGCGAATCCAGTTTTTCGACATCTTTTGGCAGTTTTCCGGCGGGTTTAGTGGTTTTTTGTCAATTGTTCTAGCGATCGGGGGTAAGGGTTGGCACTATCTCGATGAACTTGTTTTAATGGTGGTGACGACAAGGGCAGCCGTGGTGGCAATGACTGTCAGCAGCGGCCTCGAATTCGGCCAGGGCAGTTGATCACTCTGATCGGGCCCACGGCCAGCCTCGGCGGTGGCATTGGGTAGAGGGGAAATGTCGAGGAGGTCGAGGGGGTGGTCGTCAGACTCATGACAATGGCGATGCGGCCCAGACGATGGAGAATCGCGCTAAAACAGCGACAGGATTGTGGGCCGATTCTGGCATTGCATCGGCCAAACCGTGGCCGGGGTTGGTCGAGGCCGCACGACGACGACACGACACTACGAGGCGGTGTCAATCGATGGCGACAAAGAAAAGGGACGGTAAGGGTTTGGGGTGAGGAAGTGTCAGGGAGAGGAAAAATGGGCTCAATGGCAAACTTGTAAATAAAACTTGACTCGACTTTGAGTCGAGTCAAAATAATCACTAACTTGAATTTTAAAAAAATCCAACAAAATCTAGAAAAATCCTATAAAATAAAACAAATATCACAATATCTAAATGACATACTCTATTAACCCACACATCCTAATGTGTCATTCGGCCTAAACTAATTCTACGGTCACAAAATGAAGAAATAAAATAAAATCATCACTGTATACTCTCATATCTGCTGAAAGCTCAGTCTGTTCATGCATATTTGATGCTATCATCGAATATTTGGGTATACATGAACCCTCATAGCCCATACACACAACTGACATAGGCTCAGTACACATGTTCTCAAACATACTCAACTCGACCCGACGGCTCAACCAATCCGCTAACGACTATAAAACCATGACTCAAATCACGGGTGCAACAGGTAAAGGGGTGGCATCAAGGGTTTGGAATGAAAGGTGTTAGGGGGGAAGAAGACGAGTGGTCAGGGGAAGAAAACAAGTGGTCGGGGAAAAAAGGTCAAGGGTTGTCTTGTAAATAGAACTTGATTGGACTCCTACTTGAGTAAAAAATAATAACTAATTTCTAATAAAAATCAAAAAAATAGTAAAAAATTATAAAATATAATATACATCATGACATTACAATGACATGCTCTATAACTAACAACCCACTCAAACTGCCCGTAACGCATCCTAATGCGCTATTCAACATAAAAATAATTTACGATCTAATACTAAAACAAATAAATAAAATCTTGGCGTACTCTAATATATTCTGATAACTCATTCTACTGATGTCTTATTGACGTTATCATCATATACTTGGACACATATGACTCACATGGTTCATAACACATGACTGGCCTTTGCTCGGTTCGTGTGTTCTGAAATTGACTCGACTAAAAATAGCACTCGAACCGACCGGTTCAGACTATAAAACCCTAACTTGAGTCACGGGTTTTGCATAGCTACTTTATTTTTTGACCCTTTTAAAATCTTGTAGTAAAAGCACCTATCAAATTATCCTTGGTTGGCATCTTTTTTCTCAATTAGATATTTGAAACCTGCATGATTTGTATAAACAATCGCATTAGTATAGCTGAGATAAGAGCAAAACTTCTCTAGGGCATACACAACAACCAACAACTCTTTTTTAGTGATAGTGTAATTCAATTAAGCTTCATTGAGTGTCTTGAGTGCATAATAAATTGTGTGAAAAAAATTATCTTTTCATTGCCCCCAAAATAGCACCAACTATAAAATCACTGGCATCACACATTAGCTCGAATGGTAAATCCCAATAAGGGTAAACAACTATTGGAGCATAAATTAATCGGGCTTTCAAAGCTTCAAAAACTGCTAAACACTCAACATCAATATTAAAAATAACATTTTTTCTAACAAATTACAGAGTAGTTTAGCAATCTTAGAAAAATCCTTAATAAAACAAAAATAAAAACCTATATGTCCTAGAAAACTTCTTACTCATTTAATTAATTTTGGGGTTGACAGTTTTTTAATTGTTTCAATCTTTACTTTGGCCACTTCCAAGCCCGTGCAAGATACTCTTGTGACCCAAAATAATTTCCTCTTGTACCATAAAATAACATTTCTTCCAATTGAGAACCAAGTTAGTGACTTCACATTGGTGGAGAACCTGATTAAGAATCTACAAACAACTATCATAAGTATCACCAAAAATAGAGAAATCATCCATAGATACCTCCATTCTATGTTCCATCATATCCGAAAAAATGGTCATCATGCATCGCTGAAAAGTAATTGGAGCATTGCAAAGGCCAAATGACATCATGCGAAATACAAATATATCGTACGAGTGTGTGAAGGTTGTTTTTTCTTAGTCTTTCGAGAGGATCATAATTTGATTGTAACCCAAATATCCATCTAAGAAACAGTAAAATTGTTTGCCTACTAGCATATCTAGAATTTGGTTAATGAATTGTAGTGGAAAATGATCTTTTTTGGTAGCTTTGTTTAAGTTCCGGTTATCCATGCATACTCTCCATCCTATCACTGTCCTTCTTGAAATTAATTTGTTTTTCTCATTAGTAATCACCATCATACCTCCATTCTTAGGTACACACTGCACATGACTCACTCAAGAATTGTCAAAAATAGGAAAACTTATACCTGCATCGAGTCACTTGATGATTTCTTTCTCGACAACATCCTTCATGATTGGGTTCAACCGTTGTTGATGTTCCACCGATGTTTTATATCAATCATCAAGAATGATTTTATGCATGCGAAAGGAGGGACTAATACCACAAATGTTAGCAATAGTCCATCATTTAGGCAGCTCATACTCTCGCAATTTTTTAACATCTTGTCTTCCTACATGCTAGTTAAAGCAGCCGAAATAATAACCAGTATAGTGTTAGAAAAGGCTTATAAATGCATACATCAAATGGGGTAAATGTTATTTTAACTCCAAGGTCGGTGGGACTTCAATGGAAGGCTTGATTATCGTTGATATTGAAGGTTGCAACTCCAACGACTCAAATCTATGTTGACCTCGAGTGAGTATAATTTAGCAGGTGCAAATACTTCACTTTCTCCTCATCATCAAAATCATCAACATCGTCAAATGATGTGCCTATTAGAGGGTCAAGGGGATAAATTTACTCAAATATGGTTGATGAAGGAAAATAGATTGCATCAACATAAAAACAATTGTTTGCTTGTTCGGGATATTGCATAACCTTAAAGACATTAAAGAACACTTCCTCATTATTCACTTTTAATATCAATTCACCAGCAGCTACATCAATTAATGTCCTCCTAGTGACAAGAAAATGTTTGCCAACTATAATGAATACATGTGACTCTTCCTTCATATCCACAATCATAAAATCAGCTAAAAATATAAATTTATCCACCTTCACAAGCACATTCTCAATCTCTCTTTCTAGAAAAATGTAAGAGCGGTTAGCTAATTGCAATTTAATTGTGTTATGCTTTAACTCCCTCAAGCCCAACTTTTTATATACAGAAAGAGGCATCAAATCAATGCTTGTAATTAAGTCACATAATGTTTGGCAGCAAAAATCTAGGCCTATGGCACAAAGAATAGTAAACTGTACTAATAGTAAACCGTACTGTGTCTATAAGCTTTGGTGGAAGCTTCATTTTTAGTACGACGCTACACTCTTCATTAAGGCAATCGTTTCAAAATCTTCTAGCTTTTTCTTTTTTGATAATATTTGCTTCATGAATTTAGTATAACTCGACATATTTTCTAGAGCTTTGACAATGAGATATTTATAGAAAGCTTCTTAAACAACTCCAAGAATTGCTAAAATTTTCTCTCATGTTTGATTTTCTATAGTTTCTGAGGATATGGTACTCTTGAGGATTAGTTGTGTTGATCAAATGAACCCTTAGATGGTATGACTTCCACCCATCCATCCTTGTTTTCTTCGTCTCGTTCAACCTCCTTTTGATTGGCCATAGAAATTGGTGCCTCTTGGTTGTAAGGATTTTTCAATTCCTTACCACTTTTCAATGTAATGACTTTACATTTTTTCCTTCTCCCGTTAGATTTTAAGTGTCACTAGGGAGTCCACCTTGTGACCTATTACTTAATGTACTAGCAATCTAACCCATTTTAGTCTCCAAATTCCTAATAAAGCCTGCCGATTTTGCATAAATTGTATAAATATTTCCTTCATAGTTGATTTTTTTCTTGAGGTTGTACTCTATTCTGCTGAAAACATGGAGGAGCTTGTTGTCGTGGACTTGACATTGAGGCTTGGTTGCATCCCTATCCAAAGTTCTGATGATTCCTCCATCCTGGATTGTGAGTGTTATGATAAGGATTTTTTGGTGCCTTGTATAACTTTCAACAAAGTTTACTGATTCAGGATTATTGACACAATGCTCAGTAGGATGTCCTTCACCACACCACTCATACTTAGTTGCTATCATGTTCACCGAATTCACACTAGAATTCATCCCCAAAACTTGCACTTGTTTTGACAGAGCAACTACTTGTGCAGACAAAGCAGTCATTGTGTCCAATTCGAGAATACTTCCACTTCCTCATTGCTTTTCTTGCCCCATGATAATAGTTAGATGTCAGCTTTTCCAATTATCTCATTAGCTTCTCTATAGGATTTTCTTATGAGGGATCCAGTTGCAGCAACATCTACAATAGATTTAGTTTGTCCATAAAATTCATTATAAAATGTTTGAATTTAAACCCACGGGGGAATTTTGTAGTATGAACGCTTATTTAGTAAATCCTTGAACCTCTCTTATGCATCATAGAGAGTTCGTTGCCAAGCTACACAAAAGAAGTAATATTATTACAAAAATTAACAATCTTAGACATTGAAAAGTGTTTAAGCAAAAACATCATATTTAATTCATCTCAAATGGTGATAAAATTAGGTGTCCGTGAATTCAACCTTAATTTCGCATTTCCAGCTAAAGAATATGAAAATAATCAAAGCTGAGTAGCTCCTCGGACACTTGATTTATTTTAAATAAATTATAAATAGTAATAAAATTAAGTAGTTAAGTGTGAGGATCTTCATGTGCCAGTTCTGCGAATTGTCTTGCAATTTGTTGTATTTAAAATATTACTAGTTTCAACTCAAAGTTATTTGCTTCAATTGGTGGCTTGAGAATATTTGAACATAATCCATCTAAAATAGGAAGAGCAAACTCTTCAAAAGCTTTTATGTCACCTGCATGCCTTCACTACTCTTTGAACTCTAACTTCTTGACATAGTCACTAATAAATTCTCTTGATCTTTGGATTATATGGCTTTAGATCTTAAGTACCTTATCTTTGCATGCACTAAGCAGTACTTAATTAAATATTAAAGATGCAAAAAAAAAAAAAAAACCTAGAAAGAGATGAGTACCTTCTCATTGTATGCACTAAGCGTGGTACCTTCACTAAACGTCGGAACACTATGAGTCCCAGAGTTTTTGGGTAGTGACCTTTACTTCTTTATGGTCAACCTCTTTTTAAAGAAAGATGATAGAGAGGCATTTGCAGAGTGGGCGCCTCCAACGTGCGGTATGGATGGTTGCAACCACAGTTGACCGTACCTTGGCCGCCAACACCTAGACTCAAGGAACTTGAGTGGTTCGGCCTAATGACCATTATGACTATTCATGGCTTCTTACCCAAACATGACACGTATCCATGATATGTGCAATCAGAATAAGAATTGGTTGCCAAAAGAAAAAAAAAGGCGTTAATGGGGTGAATGGTGAAATTCAAGTAATCACAAGTATAATATCCATTACCATTTACCAAGGAGCTATGTTGAAAGAAAAGGGGAAATTGCTAAATGGTTTGTGTTGGAAATGTATCTAAGAAGACGGGCTCTTCTATCTAATTCTTTCTTGTCTACCTAAACAGTCAATCTATTGCATTGGTCCCATGTAATTGCATGGATCTTCATCTTCCGTCTGTTGCCGAAAGATTATTGTGCTACATCATAGACAACTATGAATGCAAACTTATTACTTTGGTGTTGAGTCTGCAAACGTGAACTAATTTTGTGTTCCGAAGTAAACAAGGGAACTGTAGCTTATACAGGTATGTATTATGTTATGTTAAATTATATGTTATTGTTGAAGGTAAATGCCTAAATGGTGAGAATAAATGGCGGCTCAGCTAAAAAAATTCCAAGCAACCATGCGATGGATCTAGACATGCATTTTTTTACTGCGCCTGGTCAACTGTCAAAAGCAGGCTACAAGGTCGTCGGTAGAGAATAGTAAAAGCACGCCCCCCCGCCGCGGCTTAATGATTGAGGATTATAGGGCTGTTTCAGATTAGACGCGATTCGTCCCACACGGGCACAATTGTATAGCTAGCTCCATCGTCATCTGAGATTCTGAGGCAGTCTTTAAATTGGAAACCACCTTGCTTCTCATCTATTGAGCTTGCTGGCTACTTTCTTAAAGTAGTACCAAATCCGTTTGAATGCCTCCTCCATTTTCCAACAAGTATGTCCTCGATTTTTTTTTCTCTTTCAATTGTCAGATTTCTGGGGTATGTTTTTTGGAGTCATTTTATCCCCTGTTGCTGTTACTTGCATGGCTCTCAGCTTATTTCTATAATGTTTATCAAATACTGATAATTAAAAACAAAAAATCTGTATGCTACATATGATCAACCGATTTTGTCCAACTTTTTCCCCTGTTTTGAAGTGGAGAATGCTTGGGTTGATCCACCAAGAAAGTCAAGATTAGTGCCTTGAAAAGCTATTTTGAATCCCGTCTATCCTATGTAGTGAACTTGATTCAGAGGTCACAAATCCTTACTCCACTATATTTGATTCTCACTTGTCTGTTTGCTATTTTTTAAGTCAATGGTAAAAGTTGAATATCTGAGAAATTCATTCTTGAGAAGTTACCACCTGTGGCTAATATCTGATTAATTGACAGGTATTCCAACTATACACATCAAGCTGTTATTCTTCCACTTGCATGGTGTGTCTTTGTTTTTTTAACTCTCTACCAGTGCTTGCAGGTGGAGCCTGTGTTGCTCATGAGTTTTGGACATTTAGCAGCTGATTTTTTTCCTGGTGAAGATCATGGCTCTCATATTGAAACACGAGCCAGCCTTCCATAGCTGTTTACAATCATTGTTCTGCAACCTTGATCAGATCCTCCGTTCCAAGAACCTTTTGAGCTTTTGGGAAATCGATCCAGATCAGTTGAAAACTCTTCAAAGGGAAATATCAGGAATACAGGACGTGCTCAACGATGCTGAATGGAGAATCCAAGAAAGAGGTGTAAAGCATTGGATGGACAATCTCATTGAGTTGTGCTACGACATGGAAGATTTTATTGATGATATGAACATAGAACATGCGCAAATGCTGCATAAGATAACATTAGGAAACCAAGCCAGAACGAGCAATGAAGGAGCTCTTCATGAGTACACTTTCTGGGATAGTATAGGAGAATATACTCCCAAAAAATATGACATAAGAAAGAAGATTAGCAATGTTTTAACTAGTCTTGATAAGGTTGTATACCAGGCAAACAAGCTTGGCCTTGAGCCCGTGGTGAGGAGCCTTGCGTCAAGTGTTTCCAGAGAGGTCAGTGGTCCCTCAGTAGACGAGTCTGAGGTCTATGGTCGAAAGGAGGATAAGGAACGTATAATAGAGCTATTAAAGGGTTCTAGTGATTCGGGCAAGAAGAATTACTTGGTGATTTCCATTGTGGGAATGGGAGGATTGGGAAAGACTACACTTGCCCAAGTTATATTTCAGGACCAAAGGATTAGAGATTGTTTCAGCATGCAAAGTTGGGCATGTGTGTCCGACGTATTTGATGTTAACAGAGTAATGAGAGAGCTTTTAGAATATACTACGGAAGGAAACTTCTCCAATATGACAACTGCAGCCTTGCAACGTCGACTTGAAAGCAAGGTAAGAGATGAGAAAATTTTATTTGTGTTGGATGATGTATGGACGGTGAGAGCGTGGGATATGGTGAAAGCATCATTTAGTCATTGTGCCAGAGGAAGCAAAATTCTTGTTACTACTCGTGACATAAAAGTTGGGCAAGCAATTAGTAGTATGCAATTATATGAGCTGAGAACTTTGGAGGACGAGCATTGTTGGATTTTGTTCAAAGAGAAAGCTTTTGGAGAAGTGATTGACATAAAATTGGAAAACTTAGGAAGAGAAATTGTGAAGAAATGTAAAGGAGTTCCTCTTGCAATCAAGGTTATGGGGAGCTCACTAAGGTTTGCTTCTGAACAAAGGTGGGAAAGTGTATTAAGAAATGAGCTATGGCAATCAGTAGACGGGGAAGGGGATGAAATCTTCCCTGCTCTGAAATTGAGTTATTACTATTTGCCTTCTCCTTTAAAGCGATGCTTTGGGTACCTTTCTCTTTTCCCTATTGATTATGAGTTTAAAAAGGAAAAATTGGTCAGACTTTGGATTGCAGAGGGTCTGGTAGAAGCCAAGGAGGGAAGGATGTTGGAAGACATTGGGAATGATTACTACGAGGAACTGTATAGAAGGTGCCTAATTCAAAAAGATGACAAGATGCATGAACTTGTGCACAACCTAGCATGCAATGTTACAGGAAATTTCTTTTGTTGCATGACAAACCAGAGCAGGTCACATACACATGGTAGAAGCATTCGCCATCTATCCTTCATTAATGAAAGCGAGCATGTTGAGGAGCTGCTTGATGGAGCCGAATTCCTTCGCACACTTTTGTGGTTTACATATTCCATGCCCCCAAAATGGATGGATAGGATTCCCAAGTGGAGTCTCTTACGTGTTTTGGAGCTAATGCACACTGACTTATCAGAACTGCCGGGTTTTGTGGGCAATTTAAAACACCTTCGATACCTCGGTCTGTCAAAATGTTACGAAATGCGAAATCTCCCTGATTCAGTATGCGCGATACGTCACTTGCAGACGCTTGACCTTCATTGTTGCAAGAAGCTTGACAGTCTGCCAAAGGAAATAGGTAACCTCCAGAGTCTAAGGTACCTGTGCCTCTCCCACACATCCTTGTCTGCTCTCCCAGCCTCACTCGTTAAACTCTCCAACCTCCTGACTTTAGATCTTGCAGATTGCAAGGATCTTACTCTTATACCGGAGGACATAGGAGACCTCCAAAGTTTGAGAGAATTATATCTTCGAAGAACTCCTATATTGTTTCTCCCCGTAGGCTTTTGCAAACTTCAGAAAGTGCAGGTGTTAGATCTTCATGCGTGCGAGTCTCTTCTGAAACTACCAAACAAGATAGGGGACGTTCAAGATCTCAAGAAGCTCGATCTTAGCGGTACGTCAATATCATCGATACCAGAATCAATATGCAACCTCGTAAATTTGCAGGATATGGATATCAGTGGTTGCAAGAGACTCGTGCGATTACCGGAAGACGTAGGGAACCTTCGAAACATGAGAAATCTCATACTTGACAAAAGCATAGAAAGACTTCCAGGTTCAATTGTTAATGCTACCGGTCTGCAGACGCTTGGAACGAAAAGTATCCTTTCTCGCGGTGATAGTTTGAAGGAACTGCCAGCTAGCATTGGCAAGCTAACTAACCTTGAATATTTGGAAGAATATGTTGTTGGAAAAGGGGTGGTGGGACGAGGAATCGCAGAGCTTAAGGACTTGAATAAACTGAAAGGTTCACTCACTATTTCGCATTTGGAAAATGTTGACAGTGTCGAGCAAGCACTAGAGGCTAATCTGAATGGAAAATTATGCCTCAGTGAGATAAGTTACAAGTGGAGTCCTTTTGTAGCTGAAGATATCAATGCCGACGCACACAGACACAAGGAGAGAGCTGATGCTAGTTTGGTAGTGAGACCCGGAGAAATGGAGGCAAAGGTGCTTGATGCGCTTGAGCCTCATCCCACGACTCTTTTGAACCTATCTTTCCATAACTACGGCGGTGAAAGGATTCCAAAGTGGGTGTATTCCTCCAGGTTTCCGTCACTCAAGAAGCTAACAATTCAGGGACTATACAGAATGAGCAAAATGACGGATGTTGAGCTTCTTTCATTGGAGATCCTTGTGATTGCAAGCTGCCCGGAATTGAAGGACGTTTCTATGGCACTTCCTAGTTTGGAGGAACTGAAAGTGTTAAGTTGCCGAGCCTTGACCAACTTGTCTATGACATCATCTCTCCGGAATTTTAACTACCCCTCATTTGTGATGGACCTCTCCCAACTAAAGCAATTACATTTTTCGCATTGCACTAGTCTAGAGGATGCTCATATGGTGATACCCAAGTTGAAAAGACTGGAAGTGGAAGATTGTGGAAAGTTGAAGATGACTCTTGCGGATGTGCTTCCATCTCGTCTTAAAAACCTGATGTTAGAGTCGCTGCCCCATCACACTACGCTTGGTGAGATGAGGATTTATACCACCCCAGAATATTGTTCGGATATGCTTTCTCAGATGACATCATTGAAGACGCTAGGTATGGTAGAATATAAAGAACTGGAGCAGGCCCTCAACCTAAGAGAAATGACAATAAAGGGGGGGTTCAAGCTCACGTTCATGCAGGACGGTTTGTACCACCAAACGTCTCTGTGCATCGACTTTTCTTCTCCATTAGAAGCCAACTGTAGCGCACTTTTGGGCAACCTATCTTCCCTACAGACTTTGGAAATCGGCAAGTTTGCCCAGCAACAGCTTCCTCTAGGTTCTTTTCCCTCGTGTTTGGATTCTCTGAGGATGCAAGATTGCCCAAACCTGGCTTGCCTTCCCAAGGCCTTGCACAGCCTGGTTTCCCTTAGGGAAATCAATATCATCAACTGCCCTGAGCTGGTATCCTTTGATGAGGAGGGGCTACCATCCATGCTTGTAACTCTTATGATAAGTTCCTGCCTCAATCTCAAATACCTGCCCAAAAACCTCCACCTCCTCGCCTCTCTGCAAAACTTGTGGGTTTACGAGTGTCCTCAGATACAAGTCCGGCCAGCCGATCGATTACCTCCCAGGCCTGATCTAGAACTGGAAATTATTGATTGCCCAAAATTGATGCAGCAGTTGAAAGACGACAACAGGGATGATTGGCTCACCCGTATTCCCCTGTAATAATATATTGTCGCATGCGCTTTGATCTTTTGTATTTTTTTTAGAAGCTCAGCTCATTTTTATTCGAAGCCATTAAAATCATTAAATTATTTCAACTCATATCCACTGATTTTGTAAACACTTACATGTGCCATGATGACATTCGATTAAACACTTACATGTGACATGATGACATTCTACGCTCGGTAAGCACTAAGCACTCTCATGTTGCTACTGGCAGCTAGGCCAAAAATGACGCCAAAAAAAAGGGCAGATAATGTGAAATATATGACTAAGCACGAACCAACCCATGCAGATGAACCGATTGGAGAGAATAATCTGGCAATGTATGCCTCCCACACATTTCATAAATTTAAAATTTCAACTATTAAGAAAATAAAATATTCTGACAGGTGGCACGATAAGTAGTATAAGAAAATGTCAAAAATTGAGAACATTTTACGAACAATAAAGATTTGATGAACCGAGCGCTAGGAGAGCCAAATGCTAACGTTTAGAAAACAAGCTCGTGTGGTTTCATCCGACTTGAGGGTAAATCTACCTCCCAAGTAATCTTTCAGCTCTGAAACTGCTTCATTGGCTTTTATCAACTGACCATCTACAGTTTTCTGGTCATCCTTCTCCTGAGGAAGAGATTCCGTTTCCTGCAAACATGTTGGATTACTCACAACCTCTTGAGTAATTATTACAACTGCTGCTGACCTCTTTCTCTGTCTCCAATAATGCACCCTCGTCTTCTTTTTCTTCTTCTTGGCCTCGTTTGCAAAATATTTGTCATCATATTTTGCAGCATCCACTCCACTAACCTCAACCTTCGTAGAGGTCGCAATAACATACGACTGGCTTACATGCCGAAGAGGCACATCATTGATCTTAAAGGAAAATGCAAACAAAAATCACTGATAAAGCAAATACCATATGCGCATTGAGAAATGAAATGCTAATGTACTAATGTATAGTTGACTGTGACCAAAATTACAGAAGTGATGTGCATGCCACATGGAGAACAGACCTGGCATAGCACTTGCATGCCGGAGAATGTGCGTAAATCCATCTATCGTTCACTTGAGTCTTCTATCGTTTCGTATTTTTAATATTGCTCAATGCGATCATTGCCACCAGTCTCTTGTTGCTCACTTTAGTCCGCCTTGTTTGGGACGACAGGATGAAATCTAGTTTGTTTTCCGCCGCTTTTACCCGCTCGTTTTTAGGTTCGCAACTACCCGGACATGCATGCTCGAAAGTATTGCCTCAATTTATTTATCTATGTTAGTGACAGTTGTCGCTCAACTCTTCAGACAACAAATCCTAAGTTCATTGAACATATCAACTCAATTTTGTTCAAACGAGTCTGCCACCGCATTCCAAGACTTTGCAGATAATAGACAGGGCAAGCAAAACAATTCCAAAAGAATTTTATATCGTAAATTTTCGTACCGAACAAAAATGAAGTACATAACGAAGCTCTTGCTCTTCGCATAGTAGCGTTAGAAATGAATGGCCACCTGCTTCGAGCTACAATGGCAAAGACGCATTATAAACGTCACAAAAGCATAAACAAAAAACAAGTGTGGCGGCCATTCAACAATCGAATTGGCATTCGTATGAGGAGTTCATGACAAGTAAAATCTGCCGAGAACCAAGAAAGAGTCTTGAACAATGCACGACATCTACACCTCAGGCAGCTTTGCAAGTCTCCACCGTTACGTTAGTCACCTCAAAACTGAGTCAATTACCCCCTATGAGCTGCCCTTTTACGCCCGAGGAGAATATCTAGCACGGCTCATAACCATCTTTCCTACAGATATGCAATAGAAACAACTAGCCAAAAAAATTACCCACTACAACCAATTAAATAAAGGAAATGAGCCTCGTATTGATCAAATAAGATAGGAATAATTACCAAGGCCAACCTGTACTATGATCATTCAACCTCTCGGGAAAAAAATTCAAGGGGCACATTTGTTACCAGTCTTACGAGCTTCTTGTCCAGCTCTAATTTTGAGCTAGCTTGAATCTGTAAAGTAAATATGATTGCCAAAAAAGAAGAATGAGAGAATTAATCGTTGACACGGTCAAGTAAAGAAATATTCTGAAACCCCCTTACCTTGTCCACTAAAATGTCCTTTATTGGTGTTCCATCAAGGACAACTCCAGAGTCCTGAAGAGACTTCAAGACAAGCTTTCCTAGTTTCTTAATTTTCAGAACACCATCTGGAGCCTTATACGGGAAAATGCACATATAAGTTGATGAAAAGCATCATGAAGAAAGACAGCTCGTATTTTGCCAACTCACAGAGACGTACCAATCTTAAAGATGATGTGATCAACTTCTTCCAATTTATCTTCTGCTTGACTTTGGCATCTTCTTCTGTCGAACTCCTCTTTTTCTTACACACAGGACCAGATTCAACTCTTTCAGCTTGAATAAATTCACCATTGCTCAAATCAGGGGTGGAAGCACTTAACTTCCTCTTTTTCTTCGATAAAGTATCTTTCACAGTTTCATTGCTACATAAATTCACTTCCTTAGATGGTGAATCTTTTTCTTTAGGTTGCTCAGACTTCTTCAAGTTATCCCCTTTGGAAGTTTCCTCAGTTGTGGGAGCATCTATACTACATTTTTCATCCTTGACAACATCACCGAGTGAAACCGATGTTGTCCCACTTTGCTTAGCAGTAGAATCTAGTGATCTATCAGATGGCGGGTTCTGAGAAGTGTGAAATGCACGGGCTTTTGCTTGGTGTTTTTTGCCTTCAGCATGAAGCAACAAGGTCTGCTTGCTAGTGGTCCTCGTATTACATAAGCTAAAGAACAAACACAATCAGCATATATAAATCAATAGCAATATCATCATGTTAAATACAAGCAAGGTTCCTAGCTATTATAAAGAATAAATATTTTGGAAAATATGAGAAAAACAATAAAAAAAAACGGAGGAAGTCCTAGAAGAATGCGTCCTCAAATATCCCAATTCAACGCATAATTTTGTCATTAAAACAAAGGATGAAAACAACCATGTGTTAATAATTATGACAGAACAACCATGGGTTTATATTTACCTGCAAGTCCAGGGCGGGCGTGTGGACAAGCCAACATTGGCATCAAAATCAGGAGAGGGCTTGGAAGAAGTATCATTAGGCTTGGCAGGTCATTAGCAGGTTTGGAATGACCACCCTTGGGACCGTACTTCTCTTGAACAGAAAGAATGACTGTGTGTGAGTGTGTTTTTTTAACGAATGGATTTTGGAAACACCAAAAAGAAGCATGCAGGAGGGGAATAAAAGATCATCTCTGTCATGCATCAATTCATTCATTAAGAAATAAATATAGAAGATTATGGGGACTGACCTTATTATGGGGAGAAAAAAATGGAGGGGTACAATGCAAATGAATGAATAAAGGAAGATGATATATATATATATATATATAT
>JAVDBV010086400.1:0-14175 GCA_032619315.1 Piper longum | reverse complement strand
AATGAGAATGTGAAATGAGAAATATGAGATGAGAAAGGTAAGAAAGGTAAACCTAGAGACAGCCACTTCAGAGTGGTATGGAAGAGCCTCCCATTAACGGTATGAAATGAGAAAGATGAGTTTTCATGTGATGTTTTTATTTCAACAGGAGGGTTAGCTCTCCTGTGCCAGTTTGGTATTAGTTATTTCCGGACCAGTGACAACCGTTGCTGACGTTTTTCTACTATATTTAGGTGAGGAGCGTAATAAATAAGAGTTGTCGGGACTGCGGAGGAGCAGCACAAAATCGCGCACACATGTACTTGCCGTGCATGATTTCTAATGATAATGTGTTAATTACGTATGATTGGAAATTTTATTATGTTTTGACGAACTGCGTATGAAATGAATAGAAATATGTGAATGAATAAGGAGCCTTGGAGCTAAGACTCGGTTCAAGTGAAAACGAATTTGAAGATGATTGCATGTGGTTTTGATTATCGTATTTTATATCATTTTGATTGAATATATATAAATATTCTTGTTGTGGACAGGTTGGCCCTTATTGCACTTTTAGGGGAAATTCTGTCCGATTTTTCGTAGAAATAAGTATTTTCCTTGCAATTTCTTGTTGATCGCTTTTGTTTTGTTTTGTTTACATATCATGGCATGCATGTAGGACCACGTTAGAACCCAAGCATATCATCCATGTCTTGCATATTTGCATCTCCGTCTTAAGACGCCGAGGGTAGATCCTGGTCGGCTTAACCGAATCTAATAGGTTAGCGAAAGGTTTGGTCGCCGATGACACTTCTGGGTCGGTTCGAGGGTGAACTGAAGCGAGGTGTTACAGCTATCCATCACTGGTGGCCAACAGCCCATCACCATCTCCACTCGCTGAAGGAAAGAAGAACTCGCCAGTGCCCAACCAAGAAAAAGCTGCCCAGGTCGCCACGCCCTTGCATCGCCAGAGTTGGAGAAGACATTGCCCAAAGCAGGAAGAGGCAGCCAATAGTGGATTTCACAGATTTTTTTCAGTCCAACGCCGATCGCTCCCGGATGAGTTGTGGTACTCAAAGCAAAGCCAGAAACAAGATCTACAAGGCCAAGGCAATTCCCACTGGATTTCGTTGTTACAGTCGTCGGGATTCTGCTAGTAAGCTGTCGATTGGAAAAGGTAGAAAATAGAGTATGGAAGAGCAGTAAATATTAGAAAGGCATATCATTGTGGCCATTTTCAGACAAGAGTCGGTCGTTCCTGGCCCCCTAAGTGGTGACCAAAGTGAAGAGCGGGGATTTTTATACAAACTCAAAGTGATTGTCGCCGGAGTTTGCCATTGCAGTCTCTGGCAAAAATCCAAGAAGAAAAAACAGAGTAGAAACAATCGTGAAGGCTGATTTTCGCGACGGTTTTTCGACAAGAGCCGGTCGTTCCCGCCCCCCTAAGAGGTGACCAAAGTGAAGAAGGAGGATTTTTATACAAACCCAAAGTGTGGTCGCCGGAGTTCACCATTGCAGTCTCTGGAAAAAAGTCAAGAAGAGACCTATCAGATAAGGGTGAAAATAGAGTAGAGGAAACAGTCGCGAAGGCGTATTTTCACGGCGATTTTTCGACTAACGCCGGTCATTCACGGCCCCGAAGTGCTATCCAAAATAAACCCGGGGAACTTATATTTGGATATGGGTGTAGTTCCACCGATTTAGCCATTGTGGTCGCCAGAGAAAATTCGATAATTAGCCCATCTGATCGGAAAAAAGCAGAAAACAGCAACGGAGATCAGGATTCGCGGATTATTTTCTGACCAACGCCGGTTGTTCCCTGCTTTTCTTTGGTGTGAAGAGTGAATTCTGAAAGACAAGCTTCAGATCTGGGCGGAGTTCTTCCTGAGTTCGGAGTTGTTGTCACCGAAAAAAAATTTAGAAATTGACCCATTGGATAAGGGAGAGCAAATAGAACAGAGGAAAATAGCAACGGAGATCAGGATTCGTGGAGAATTTCCGACCAACACCGGTCGTTTCCGGCTCCAAGACGGTGACCAATGCGAAGACGAAGGAGTGTTCAAACTGAGTTTCGCCAAGGTTCGTCACTGTAGTCGCGAGAGAAAATTCGAAAAGTAGCCCATTTAATCAGGAACAAGGGCAGAAAACAGCAGCGGAGATCAGGATTCGCGGAGAATTTTCGAACAACGCTAGTTGTTCCCGGCTCCAAGATGGTGACCAACGCGAAGACGGAGGAGTGGTCTCGAAACCTAAACTAAGTTTCACCAAGGCTCGTCATTGTAGTCTTCGAAAAAAATTCAGGAAGACACCCATCTGATCAGGGAAGAAAATAGAAACTGAGCAAAAATAGTCGCGGAAAATTGATTTCGCGACGGTTTTCCGACCACCTCCAGCAATCCCAGACCCATAAGTGGTATCCAACGTGAATTTGGAATAGTGATCCACCAGTCCGAGTCGATTCCCACTAGATTCAGTCGCTGCCATCGCCAAAAAAGACGATGCCAAATTTCCCGTTTCACACCTAAGCGGGTTTGTCGTGCCCAATTCTTTGACCAAGTCCGCTTGTCCTTCCACATCCGTGACCATACCAGTCAACCCACGAGTTGATCAGACCAACGACTGGCCGGACCGAGATCGTGTCTGTGACCCATCTACGACCCAGATTAGAGCTAGCATACCATTCGCCACCCGCACACAAGCGTATGCAGAGAGAAAAGAGAGCCTGCGCATGCCACCCGGCCCGGTCCAGAATTTATTTGATTTGAACCAACCCAAAGCGGTCTAGTTCAATATATTAAAAATTCGGAAATAATTTGAAGGTTTTTTACACCTCGGACCGAAGTGAAACTTGCTACCCCACCATTTTTGAAAGCTCTCGACATAGTGGCAGGGTTATTTTCAAGGATTTAAAGAGTAGAAATAGATAAACCATGGCATTAGAGTCAAGCATCTCAAAGGAAATTTTATTTTAAAGAGGTAAAAATTCACTATTTTGTGTAACTTGTAAAATCAAAGGAGAAATAGTGGATTGTGAGTAGTAATCTCACTGTTTACTCACGTAGGGATTCAAGATAAACCCTAAAGAACCACGTAAAAAATTTCTTGTGTGTCATTTTAGTGCTTGTGACATCATTTGCATTATTTTATATTATTGTACTATCTCTTTGCACGACAAGAGCACATTCGTCTCACCAAACCCTTCAAACCCGGATCGAATCACAATGACTGTAGTCTGCAGGGGTAGACGATCTCGTGCCCGAACAAATAACTATGAAATAATTAGAGTCTTACAACTTTCAAACTATGTTTTATTGTTACAATTATAATTTTAAATATTCTAAATAGAAATTTTAATTTTATTTATCAATTTTTTCAATAACGGTACACCATCAATTACCTCGTCAACCATCAATCTAAAATAACTTATTTATAATTACATAAATGTGTTAACGATAAAATTACTAAATTATATAATAGAAAAAATAAATCAATATATTTTATCTCATTATTTATCAAATATTTTAATGATTATAATCTTATATAAAACTTTAATTATGACAAAAAGGTGGCATCATCATCTAACTATAATCTCATTTATGCATACACACACTACGCAACTCAGTACTTATAATTATTATTGGTTCACCTGTTCGATATCACAAATACATAATGAATTGTTTTATTTCATTGTCCTCTTCCATCCTTTAAACACAGAGGTAAATATTTTAAATATCAATAATTTTAAGAATGGGGTGTTGAAATGAGTTAATTCTTTAAATCTGATTAAGTTTAGCATATGGTGGTCAAATCCATGTTCAATCCAATTATGGCCATCAAAATAAAAATATATAATATTTTGAATTATTACATAGATTTGGATAGTTTAGATTTGGATAGTTTAGTGGTGAACCCGCAACTACGATCGACGATCCCAATCTGATAAGACAAAATTACACAAGTATTATTTTATACCTAAAAAATGTATCTGTTGTCATGACTAAAACTTGAGAAAACTTCCCATACAACACTTTAAATATTAGATCTTTAAATTTATTAAGATTAAGTAAATAAGGTAGTTAATTATTCACGTCACTTAATTGTTTAATTTCAACATATTAAGTCAAAATTAAACTATTTATAATTAAATGCACATAATGAGTTTCTTATTGGGAAAAATAATGTATAATTACCTAGTTGAAAAATATTCATTTAATAATAGGTGCAACATAATCATAGAAATAGTATTAATATAATTTATTCGTAAGATAATTACTTTACCATCAAAAATATATATATTATAAGTGTCATTTCAATAAATTTAAATTTTAATTCAGACTTTTATTTTGTATTACCCATGAAGCAACAATTATTTACACAATTAATACCAATTTGACTATGCTGTTAATAATATATTAACTTTTAATATTTCTAATCATTATCCAGCATCTTAGACTATCGTATCTAATTATTTAATATAATTAGTATTGAATTTTAAGATTGCCACTCATAAAATTTATTTTAAATTATTTAATCTAATAAAGGTTCAAACTTTATTATTTCAAACATGTTTTTAAGGTTCAATGATTGTAATTATCCCACCATTATATTTCAATAATCTGTTTAATGAATTAATCTATTAATTAATACTCAATTTTATACTTCATAACCCACAAATGGTAATTTTACTAATAATTAAATTGTATTTACAAGTAGACTGTCGATAATATTTTAACTCATACATCCCAATTGTAACAATGCAATTAATTAATAATTTAACCAATCACCCAACTTAGACAACTAAATTTTATTTAATAGATTGTTAAAATCCATTAATCATCTTTATTATATAAAATCATATTAATCTAATTTAGAGTAATTTCATAGGATTACATCAACTGACGAAGATGTTATTAATATCGTTAACTAATTTAGAGTAATTTCCCACACTCATCGGTTCTACTAAAAAACCAGACCCCATAAAATAAAAACAAAAATAATTAAAATTCCAAGATTTTACAACATTAGATCATTAGTGTGTTAGGAAGAAAAACAAACAAAAACATGTTTTCATAAAAATGGCATTGGATCATCATATATATAGATATTATATTATGGACCATTTGTCCAATAAGATTAAGATTCGCTAAATTTTGATCATTCAAATAAAATTGCAGTATTAATATGAACTCAACCATTGAATTGAATATCTATCATGGCATTGGAGAAATTCAATGGTTACAATAGATTTGTGGAGCTTTTATGTCCATTCGGGGGGTTTTGATCAATGTATGAAGAGAATGTCATATCAACTCAACCAACTATAATATAATGTACAGAAGAGATGCATGCACAAGAAGTATAGAACTAAATGCCCAACACAAGAAAACTATATATGATCTTAACAAGTCAAGAATAAGGTTGCAATCGACGTCTAAAGACGTGTACTACTTGTAAACATAATTTAATGAATATGCGTACAAGTCTCTGGATATTATATGAATGACAACTAGAAAAATTTGCAGAAAGTATTTTAAGACAGCTTTGTTTACTACATAATATGACGATGCATCTTTTTTCATGTACAAGATTCTTTTTCTGTTATCATCTCCGAGCTTAAAATTTACTTTTAAAGCATCGGAGAAACAATAAGTCGAGATCCTTGGAAGGATCAAATAACACTTTTGCTAGAAACAGAGATTTTTCCAAAGATACATCTTCTGTCTTCTACATGTGCAGTTCCCAACTTTGTTCTTTACCTGTAGAAAATCTGAGTCAGATAAAGTCAAGTTTCCTTTCTTTTCCTTGCTTGCTATGTAGCAAATGCCAAAGCTAGACCAATTATTTGTTCAAATGAAATCAACCATCATACAATGTCGGCTGCGCAGTTTTTGGGAGAGATTGAATTTTGGAGTCTGTAGTCTTTGATTCCAAAAACACATGCAAAGCTCAGGTTGAACTTACCGGAGAGTAAAAATCTTACAAAATCATTAAATTATAAGCATAGAATTCCAACCGTTTAAACAACTTTTATAGAGACAACGACACTCAAAATGTTATTAAATATTTCAAATACAGTCGTGACAGTGGCCATAAGGAGAACAAGGAGAAAACCAAATCGAATTTAACGAGTATTCTAGGACAGTAACCCGAATACTGTTGTCAGCATTTCCAGAAGAAGATTTCAATACCCAACATGAAGATAATGTATGATGCCATCGGCCACTGAATTAAGACACTGATAGTGTTGATATGTCCGGATATTCAGATCTGTTCAAAAGTATAACAATTGGATAGCCAGGAGATGGAGGATTTTTTTTCAGAACCCCGATGTGAGGTCCAGCCTTACCGAGAGCCACGTTGTCAAATGAAGTGATCACTTCTACGTGCTCAAGACCCAGTTGCCTCTTTATCACTTCCAAGTTCCCCTCAAGAACTTCAGCCTCCCCAAACAGTAGCTTCAAATCCAGAGCATGACTTCCAACCCTCAGGGCCTCATCTTTCTTGAACTTCAAAAATGGCATGCACTCCTTCTGTATTGCCTTAAAGTCCAATTGTTCCCTCACTGCATCAAGGATCTCTTTGTCAGGTCCGAAAGAGGGCGGTTCCTCCACATAATAATTTCGAAGAATCATCAAGCATTTTGCCTTCCAACCATCATACTGCTCGTTTACATATATTAGCGCAATAGTGGCCCTGTTCTCCTTGGAAATGTTAGCTTGAGCAATCCCTTTTTTTACCTTATTCGTACCTGATGTTTGTTTTTGCTGCATCTTTCTCACTGATGCAATAGTATCCTGCAAATAACTGTTGGCACTTTTAAGGATTAGATCAGGCACATTACCAACAGGCCAAAGGGCCTTGACCGCAAAACCATCCCTCTTCAAGAGTTCCTTCCACACATGCTCAGCATAGTGAGGACAAATGGGAGTGATCAAGCGAGTTTGAACATCCATAAATTGCCATAATAACTCACGGTTCATTCCCTCACTACCACAAGAATTTCTATAGTCATCTCTGGCAGCTTGAAGATCATAAAAACCAGTTTTAAGAGCTTCTCTAAACATAAAATGCTCATAGTGTTTTTCAGTTTCTTTGATAGCAATATTTATTTCGTTGGCAAAAACTTTGTCTGCAAAAGTGGAAGGAGGGCCACTCCTAAGAGAAGTCTCAGAAGGGATAACTTCTGTCTCCATCCATGCAATTTCCTTTGTCAAACGTAATATAGCAGCATTAGCTGTTTCAAACACAAAGTTTGCATCATCCATGCCATCTCCTGCATCAGCTAAAGAAAATCTAGTTGCGTCACTAGAGAACTCCTCTATTGCCTGGCGCAAGGTCCTGAAATTTTAGTGCATCATAAATCATTTAGCAGCCAATAACTAGGGAATGAGTAAAATCTAGTACAAATATATTACACTTCGAAAGCACAACAATGATATGGATATAAGATGCCCACTATAGTATTCAGCTTTTAAGTATACTATTAAGATTCAAATACAATTTGTGAGCTTCGTATACTATTTACACATGATTTCATACAATCAAATAGAAAAATTTGTGAGTCACAAATATTCAAGGTAAAACAGCACGCAAGAGCAGTAACAACCTGAATGAAATAGTTAGAACCCAGATTACAGAAAGAAAAGTAACAATACCCCAATTGGACTTATCCAGTACACTAGGTCTAAGTAATATGCATGTTTGCAAGAACTTAAGCCCATGAATTCCTAAACATTGATTAGAAAATGCTCCATGGTGGCAAGTGTTCTGAATTCAACAAAGCATCAAACTAAAGAACTTATCTGCATGAATAAGGACTACGCAGTAGAAAATTTCATATAACTGTGCAAGGCATTATCAATAAGTATAAAAAAAGCTCATGACGAAAATTGAATTAACAATTACTGAGAAAATAATGCCTGCAAACCTGAAGTTTCCAGTTGATTTGGCCATCTTCTCTGAGTTCAGCATCAGATGCCCATTGCATCTAAAACCACGAGGCCAGTGCTGTTCAGACAAGAGGGCAGTGTGGGTGTAAATGCAAAAAGTAAGATGATTCTGGATAAGATCCTTTCCAGAAACACGCAAATCAAATGGGTACCAGTACACAAATTCCTGCCTCATTTTTTTAAGAACTGAAGATGGGATGCTTGTCTCAGGATGCAAGCCACCATAGAAAATAAAATTCCAAACTTCATCTGTCATTTCTTCCGGCCTCAGCAATGAAGTATCTGCACCATACATATCACCATTTTGCAGTAAATGAGCTATAGTATAGTAAGCCATGTAGAGCGTTGAATCTGATAATGACTCTACAAGGAACTGTTCATCCCATGGAATGCGTGTGCCAAGTCCAAACGAGCGTGAACAGGCCCATTGGTTCAACCAGCTCAATGTATGTTGAAATCCATGTTTCGTCTCATCAAAGAAGACATTCATCTTAGACAAGCATTCTTGGGCCTTTTCCCTCCATTTGGCCTCACCATATGTGATATACCATTGATCCGTCAGTGCGACTACACATTCATCTCCTGATCTTGAAACAACCCTTTTCTCAGGCTCACTATATATAACTGCCTCTCCCGTCTCAAGAAGTTCATTCCTAATCAACGGCTTAACTTCCTGAACTTTTCTCCCTTTATATACTCCTAAAAGCATAACTCCGTCTGTGAAACCTTTCAAATATGTCAACCGCTTTGCTTCCGCAAGTTTTTCCTTGTCATTCTGGCTCTTTATTTTCAAGTCCATGCACACTTTTTCGGCAGACTTGTCCCCAAATTCAGGTATATTGATGATAGGGATTACCTCATATGGCAAGACCCACTCATCTTTCACTCCAAACTTTTCTCTGAGAGCTTGTTTGGCTTTGAGGTCATGCAGTGCCATGTAATCATCAGGGGAGTCGCTTGGCACACTTGTTACAATACCAGTACCTTTGTCAGTCATAATTGTCAACATGGGAAGAGAATATATAACTTCATTAATAGAAAGCGGGGACTTCAGAGGTAAGCCAATCAAATCACGACCCATAAGTTCAAGCAAACAAGAAGGCTTCTCCAGCGTTTTAGACAATCTTTGGTATGCAAGATTCAAAGCAGCCCTTTGCGTAAGGATGAAAACTTCATTTTCAGTAATTTCGTAGGCTCCATATTTCCCATCAGGAAGGACCCACGAATTTGTTTGGCCATACATAGTTTCAGGTCTCAAAGTGGCTGCGGCTAGAAAAACTTTCTTTCCTTCCAACACTTTTAGTTTACTGGGAAAAGGAGGAATCACCTCCATCTTTATGAGTGTATACTCTTGTGGTTGGACACCTTCCCCTGAAGCTCTATCGTGATCTGCACAAGGTTGACCATCCAAAGGTGAGTATATTGTGTATCTCATATCCTTTACAATCTTCCCCATGGACTTGAGCTTTCTCATTTGCCATCTAACAAAGGAATCATAAAATGGATTCATATCTGTAGTTATAAACGATCTACGCCAATCACAACCCAACCCAAAAGCTTTCAGGTCGTCCTTCGCCAGTGGGGGGAAATAACTTAACCAATGATATGGATCTATAAATTCTGCAATTTCGGCATCTGAAAGACCAAAGCTCTGCATGATCTGCCACTGAAACTTATCACCACCAGATTTTGAGGCAGCCTTGGCCTTCTTGCTCTTGAACTTATCTGGCACTACTTGGCCACCCTCAGTGTTTTCTTTTTCAGGCAGCTGCTTTTCAGCAGTAGCTTCTAACCTCACATCATCCTCTAACAAAGGAAACATGGGTGGATTTCCAAATTTCTGAATTTCACGAGCAAGCTTATCAGCTGAAGCTTTGATAGGCATCCCAGTACAGTGAAAAGCAAAAGGAAGAAGCACATTTTTGCCCTTCAATCTGTGGTAAGCCGCAGCAAACTCAAGCTTTGAGACTGAAAATGCATGCCCTAAATGCAGCAAACCGTTCATGTAAGGGTAAGGAAAATTTCCAAAAAACTTTTCACCTACTTTTGGATGATTTTCACAAGCCTCTGCCTTAAATACATCAAATTCCTCCCATCTTTTCTGAACTTCAGATTGAATTTTAAGCAGCTGGTCTCGTCGTGCAAAGCTTCTGCCACCTTCATTACCAGATGCCATTTCCTTGTTACTGATAAATCGGACAAAACTGTGTATGACAAGATCATCAGTCAAAAAAATTGTTTATTCACAGACGAATAGTTAAATAAGACAAAATGGTTGTGCCTATGACATAAAAATCATATCGCATAGAGCATTCTGTAAAAAAAACAAGAAAACGTGAAACATTTACTTTTTCAGGAAACCACGTAGTGCCAATTGTAACATTATATTTCCCCCATAACTCTGGAAAACTGTACATTACAATGTCATCAAACAAAAATTTGTTCATTTATTGAAGAAGAATTACATAAGAATTAATCATTGTGACTATGTATCTATGACACAATAACTAAGTTGTTATACTGCAAACAATCTTTTTTCGGGAATGGACATAGCACCAGTGATCAGTAACATCGTTTTTCCACCATAATTCAGCATACAGACAACAATCAAAAAAGGGCCATACATATAAAATATTACACCAGGGTTAGCAAGGGGAACAAACAAATTCCAAATAAATTCAAAACAATCTGGCGGTTAATCATTGAAGAAAGTGCTCAAAATCATAAAAGAGAGTGAATCAAAAGAACAGAAAACTAAACACTCCATTAACTCTTCACTGTCCATTGTTAGGGCGCCCATTAAAAAGTTATACATACATGGCCTTTAAGCCTGAGCTCCAACGGGCTACGACCGAACACCTATAACTTAAAAGTTTGGATGCCAGTGAAAGAGAGTGTACATCAATGATCCACAAGAGATTTGATCAATCTGCACACACACAAAAATAAGAATAACTTCAACATGTACTTTAAAAAAAAAGATAAATAGGTAGGACTAATATGCATCTGATTTCTAACAAAAAATAAGGAACTACTAAGCTCATTTTCATTGTTAGGGTTTGGATGAGGAAAGCAGAGAGAGGAGGCCAGGGTTTGCTCGGGTGTAACCTATAAGGTCTAATTATGGTTGGATGATAGTAATTGGCTTTTGAATTGGGAAAACATATTAAAAAAAACACTGAATTGGACCAATGCAACTAGTTCAATCCAAGAATCAGCTCTCTTTGAATCACCATGAATCGGTCCCACCAGATAATATCAACAAAATTTAATACCATACCATTGAATCCTCAAACAAAATAATGTGTCAAACACACAAGCATTGGCCTATAGAAACAAACAACCTAGAAGACAAGATAGAAACCAAGCACCGACCTCTAAGCTCTACTCTTATACAATAAGTTAATCAAAAAAATTAATCAAGTAATATTACCAACAATCAAACATTTATAATCATGGGTTGCGTAGGATACTGTCAGAATTACTGGTTACTGATATGAAAAAAAAGCATTTACAATCATGGCCAAGTTAGTTGTTCCAATTGTAAAAAAAAAAAATCCCAAGGCACCATACTTTCAGCACAATATACCATCCATTAGAAGCAAAAAGAAAAAAAAAAGAAGCAGTACCGAAATTTCCACTCGTCTAGCTATACCTATGCCTGGTTTGCAATGTCGAGATAAGTAGGCGACAAGCTTATCGCCGACTTCAGTGTCGTCGGCGCCGGCAAGTCTATCGCCGATGTGGGGAAGGGAGGAAGGGGAAGCGGGTAAAGCTTGCCTCGTTAGAAGGTTGGCCGGTCGCTCGGTGGACAGGTAGCTCCTTCTTCGTTTGGATGGTGGTGGAGAGGAGAGGGGATGGGCGGCGGCGGAATGTTAAAGAGAAAGAAGAGGAGAGTGGATCAGTGGAGGCGGAGATGTTCACTGGACGAGCCGGCAGCTGCCGCCATGGCCAAGGAGGAAGACGGGAGGCTTTGCCTACGTGTTAGGGTTTCTTAAGTATTTTTATTTTTCTATTATTATTATTATTATTATTATTATTATTATTATTACTATTATTATTATTATTATTATTATTATTAAGATGGGATTCTTTTTATTTTCGTTCAATTCATATTTTTTTATCTCACTTTTAAAAATATAAATGTAAACTTTTTTATTTTTTTTTCTAAAAAATACTATTTGGTTAATCGATGGTGTCCTTTTGTTCCAACTTTCATAAAAAAAATTATTTTTTTTAATATTTTTTAGATTATAAAAAATTTATTTTTCATTTTTTTTTGTTGAGAATGGATCCACTTAAATAATAAAGGTGTCCGCAAGAAGCAAACTAGCCCTAAATGTTGCCCCAAACTGAGTAAAAACCGATATAAAAACTTTGGTTGGCTTAAATCCATTATAGAAAAATATTCTTAAATAGATATTGTGTTAAACATCATAAATAAATTATAATTAAATCAAAATAAATTAATGATAACCCATAAATAACATAAATATTAAGGTTTTTTCTATAAAAATGATTTTTTGGTCAATTTCAATTGTGCTTGGTTTTGAACTGAATTTTTTATATTGGGTTCGGTTATCAATATTGAAACCAACCCAAACCAATGATTTTGGTCCGTTTGGTAGGCTACTTTGGTATTACCTTAAGTAAGCTCACCCCTAATTGATGGGTTTCACTCTTATTAATTTTCTTTAATATTTTTCTGGCTTGTACATCTGATGATGTGGTTAATTTTTGTAGCTTTTTAATTTTATTTTTTCTATCATACTTACCACGCATAAATGCTGGGCAGGTCCTTTCAATGTAGCCCTCAAGTTTCCTTGTCCTCCTGGATTGATAGCAGCACTACAATCTTTATGGAGGTAATTCTCTGGTGATGTTATAATTTTAAATATTGTATCGGTGATTATATCATATTTAATCGGATCAAAATGATTGACCCATATTCTAAAATAATGGATAAAACGTTCCAAGTAAAAATGTATTTTGTCATTAATATTTTATTAAATACCGATTAAAATACCAAATTTTCAATGAAAAATTGAATTTTATGAAAGTTTTATACTAAAAATTTGGTACGATTAAAGTGGTACAACAACTTAAATCATATCAGATTTGAAAGATACAATTAGATAGTAAGATATAATATTTAAAACTATGAGACGTAAACTTTAAAATGTAGGCTATCATCAAATAGACATTATCATTGTAGATTTCAAAATGTAACAATCTATAAAATTATAATTCTTTAATAATAAACAAGGTGTGAAATATTTATTGAGGCATTGATTGTTCGGATTTTATTTCAAATTGGCCCAACCTATGTTAGAGATAGATTATGATTTTCTAGAGAAACTTTATATTAAACAAGGAGATGATAAACTCTCATTCTGGAAATGAAATTATATTTAAAATAATAATAATAATAATAATAATAATAATAATTTAATATTGTTTTTGAGATCTAGCGGAACTTACAATCCATTATTTTACCTTTGTTTACACTTTATAATACTTAGAAGAAAGTTAGAAAAATTGTAAATCTAATTTATATTATTAAAGTAAATTGATAGTATAAATAGTATTTCATTGTTAATCTACCATGAGGGAGATTAAACTTATTAGTAAGTTTAAGTCATAATTCTGATGTGAATCTATTATAATCTTTTATATTTTAGGCCCACAAATCTAAGAACTAGATTTACACGAGTGAAAGGTGTAATATAATTAACGGGTTTTTATTATTTTTTGAATTGGACGGTAAATCATATAAAAAACTATGTGAATATACTTCGTACTTAAAAAAATAATCTCACTAACACTTAAAAAAATAAACACTTAACGAGACTAATTAAATAAGGAGACATTAATAGCTGATTAATTTTTAAGTAAAATAATTTGGTGCTCATGACATGTCTCTATTACCATATATCTCCCTTCAGCTATTTTCCTTATGCCCCATTAATATCATTAACTCAGATGGAAAAAAAGGTTGATTATTAATGTATAGACCCATCAGTTTGAAACACTTCCCGCAACCAATCGAAAGGTTTTTATTTCTAGGGGGGGGAAAATAACCCATGAATCCATCAATTTAGCTACTGAAGCATTTGGTGCGTTGAGATTTTATTATGGCTGTTCATTTGAACCATTAAGTCCTAGTGCCACTTGACTTAACATCTAAACATTTTTGCCTATTTCTGAATAATGTTTAGCATATATATATATATATATATATGCTAAA
>JAVDBV010086398.1:0-10015 GCA_032619315.1 Piper longum | reverse complement strand
TGAAAGTCAAGGATTTGTTCCAAGTGATGAGGAACAATTATCTTCTAATGAGACCGAACAAGAAGATGAGTCACATGCTAATCAACCAAATGATGATGAATCAGATACTGAATATTCTGATGCACAGGTTGAAATTGATGACTCAGAGCCACCACAAGAGATAGTTGTTGCTCCTGAACCAAGGAGGAGCACAAGGGTTAGAAAGCCTGTTCAAAAATTAAATTTAATTGTACAACATGTTTTGTATACTGATGCAGGAGAACCGGAGTCCTATGATGAAGTCATGAGTGACAAAGCTCATCTTAAGTGGGAGTTGGCCATGAAGGATGAGATGTCATCATTGGAGAAGAATCATACATGGGAATTGGTGAAGTTGCCACCAAAAAGGAGGGTTCTACAAAACAAGTGGATCTATCGGGTTAAGTCTGAAGCCGATGGTGTACAAAGGTATAAGGCAAGACTTGTGGTGAAAGGTTTTGGTCAAAGAGAATGGATTGATTTTCATGATATATTTGCACCTGTTGTAAAAATGACTTCTATTAGAATTATTTTGAGTATTGTAGCTGTAAAGGGGTTGTATTTAGAGCAACTTGATGTAAATACAGCGTTCCTTCATGGTGATTTGGAGGAGGAGATCTATATGGAACAAACAAAAGGATTTGAAGTCAAAGGTAAAGAAAATATGGTGTGCAAATTGAAGAGGAGTCTATATGGACTCAAACAAGCACCAAGGCAGTGGTATTTGAAATTTGACAAGTTTATGTTGGATAATGGATTTGCTAGGAGCAATTCGGACCACTGTGTATATCTACAAAAGTTTAATGATGGGGATTACATTATTTTGACTTAGTATGTAGATGATATGCTTGTTGCAGAGACTAGTATGGAGAAAATTGTTAGTCTCAAGAAGAGGTTAGCCAAGAGTTTTTCCATGAAGGACTTGGGTGAAGCAAAACAACTTCTTAGGATGCAAATTACCCGAGACAAGAAGAATAAAAAGTTGTGGTTATCTCAAGAAGGGTATGTGAAGAAAGTTCTTAAGAGAATCAACATGAATGAATCCAAGCGGGTGATTACTACTTTGGGTAGTTTCCAATTGTCCAAAGAACAAGGTACTAAGAGTGAAGAGGATAAAACTCACATGAAAAAGGTGCCTTATGCTTCAGCTATTGGAAGTCTTATGTATGCTATAGTGAGTAGAAGACCAGATATTGCACATGCAGTGGGAGTAGTGAGCAGATTCATGATGAACCCAAGAAAAGAACATTGGGAGGTAGTGAAATGGATTTTCAGGTACTTGAAAGGAACTTCTAATTATTGTTTGTGTTTTGGGGGTGATAATATTGATATCTTGTGTTCGCTATTGTTGATATCTAATTTTGGGGATTTTTCTCAACAATTGACGCCGTCTGTGGGGAAAAAATTTGAGATATAGAGATATAGAAAGATAAAAGAAGAGGGAAATAATTCACAAGTTTAATTTTATATGGAGTATTGGGAGAGAGTGAAATCTTGTAATCTCAATAGTATAGGGTGTATGAATTATCTTCTTGTACATTTTTATATGTTTGATGACTGTAATCTTTGATTGAAGTAGTGAATTATTCATTGTTGCCACGTGGTTTTTGACTCTCGATTAAAAAAGGGTTTTCCACGTTAAATCTCGGCTCTTTTGTGGTTTTATTTTATTTTATTTTTCAGGCATATTTTTCCCATATCTTGTGTTGGCTATTGTTTATCTCTAATTTTAGGAATTTTTCTCAACAAAAACAAGGTTGTACTTCCAGAATTGTGTGGAATTTTTTACAGAACCACATTCAGAGCTTTCACTGCCGTCGTGATCCCTATTTGGCAGCTGCCATGGCCTTCACAAGGGCCGTCCGATACAGTTTCTGGTTTACTGCCACAATTGGAAGAGCAGAACTTTGGTGGGCCATCGTCAGAAGTGATTTGTGCAACATTGCAACCAATAACCACCAATTTGTTAGAACCAGCGGTCGGGAATGTGTAAGGGCTGCCCTTGGGGAATCTGATGGATGAATGATCATGATCTGCTTTGCCATTGCCTCCTCCTTCTGACGACGAAGAACAACAATTTGCTATGAATTGCGTCGAGTTTACACCAATCTCTTCATCTGGGAGTATCTGCAGCAATTGGTTATGCGTACCAGCAAGATAAGCAATCCCTCTCTTGCATGTAATCTCAAATCCTGGCGCAAAGCAACCATGCCCAACTCCAAATGGATACTTGATCTCAGCAGCACCACAACTTGGCTTACAACTTGGATGTGAGGTGCTGGCATAAGCTGCCAAAGAGAAGGCATGGGCTATGTAGATAATGATGGCTCTTGCATGGTTTGCCATGGAGTGGTGAGTCTGAGGTATGATCTGATTGTCATTACTTTGGGAAGGAAGAAGAGTGCTGGCCTTGGTCCTCTTCAATCCGATATCTACAAGGAATCAAGGATATCAAATGCAATGCAAAGTTCACATTGCTCAAAGTTCACTATGTCCCATGCATTGCTAGTGTTGTTTGTTTTAGTACATAAAAAAACTGGCACTAGGGACAGAACAACAATATTGATAACCTCACCCCTGTTTAGCACAGCCAATTTTAGTGTCAATGTCAATCCAAAATTTTATAAAATACCTAGATTATAGTTAGTATGTGGTGTATATATGGTTCAACAGGGTTAAAATAGATTAAATTGGATTTAAAAGTATAAATTAAATATTTTGTGAGACATTAAAAATATTTGTATGATCAATATTTAATTAAATGTTGATTAAAATATTATATTTTTCAAAAACAATTAGATTTTTAAAAAACTAGCCGAAGACAAGTCCACATGGTGTATTTAAAACTTATTTAATAATATATATACAGAATATGAAAAAATATTTTAAAATTTATCACTATATTATTTTAAATAAAAAATAAATATTTATTGAATTTTATTAAAAAATATATTTTTATACAAACATTTAAACTAAATTTAATAAATGGAAAATTTTAATAACTAAATAGAATTATTTTTTAATGATTTTTAATTTGAATCGAATTATAATATGTATTTTTAATATAAATAAAAAATGTAACTAAATAAATATATAAAATCTGTGAAAATCTAAATTAAGTAAGTATATATTATTAAGAAAAAAAATTTGATAGTGTAATTATAAATATAATAAATATTTAATATTTTAAAATTCCTAATCTGGGTCGAATTATAGTCTAATATTTTCCCAATAATAAATAATAATTATAAATTACTAAGTGTTGAGGGGCTTATAAAACTATTGTGGTGCTAGAATAAATCACATTGTAAAAAAGAATGAAAGATGACAAGAATAAAGAAATAACCCATCATTTTAATTTAAGGGCGTTGGTTGCAAATTAAAATAATTTTAAATTCAAAAATTCCAAAACCTGAACAATACCTAATTTGAAAAAAGGTATACGATGTTAGTAGATCAAATTGACAAATACGAGTCTTTTCTAGTTCAAGATCAATAGTGGACTAATGTGTTAGGTTTGTACCACATCAATTGTGCCAGAAATGAGGGTGTAAGTTGATTTAACTTTTAGAATGAGAGAAGCCGCACGTGATGGTTTAGTAGTTCCAATTTTCTTGATGATTGGTTGTAGATGTAAAACCTGCGACTCGAATTAGGGTTTTATATTTGCTAACGGGTTGGTTCGACTACTATTTTTAGTCACGTCAAATTCTAAATATATGTGTTGAGCAGAGCCCATCCGTTTATTATGAGTCATGAATGTCATATATACCTATGTATATATTAATAACGTTAATAAAGTAGCATCAGATTGAGTTACGAGAATATACAATAATACACTTATTTTTTTATTTATAATGGATTAAAAAATTAGATTTAAGTCGTTTATTATGTTAAGAAGTGTTATTTATTATTTTGGGTGGGCTAGTGGATTTAGAATATATCATTCAAACTAAAATTTAATTATTTTATTTTATATTATTTATTATTTTTTATAATTTATTTATTATTATTTATTAGAGTCCAAGTTACCCGGGCCAATCATTAAGTTACCTGGGCCAATCGTTATCTCTTCTTCTGTTTGTTCCCAAACCCCCGCTGGCCAGCACCACCTCCACGGGCGATCCCCTTCCTCATATTTGGTACATAACAGTTTTCTGGTCGCATATCAATGAAATATCAGTTTGCATTATAGCAATATTTTAACAATTGAAACACCACGATAAGGCGGGGACATGTGCAACCTACAGAAGTTGTGAGCAGAGACAGTTACAGTAAAGAACAGATAAAGAATGACATAGACCGTGAGTTCCCACCATAAAAGCTTTATGGGTAGAATCTTCTTTTCTCGACGTGGGTACGTTGCCATCAATTATTTTTCTTCGCTGTTAAAATGACTTAACTTGAGCCTCTACATGAGCCTGCATTTTCATTTTAAAATCATCTCATTCCCACTAACTCGGATGTTGAGAACTCTATTCCTTTACTTCCTTTTCTTGACTGATTCTTTGTCCCCTTAGTACAAGTTGTAAGTTTTTTGCGGCAAGCAGAACCCAGATATTTACAGCCATGGTCTGGTGTAGTCAAAATCTATCTTTAAGGGAAGCTATGTAACTATCTATCATGAGGAAAAGATATAAATAGGGGTGAACATTGGTCGAGACCAGACGCTGTTGTCCATATTTGTTCGAAATTTTGTCGGATAAGACTTATCCGACTGAGTCAATGTCCGACTTGTTTATCGGGCCCAAACAATATTTATGGACAGCCTAAAATCACACCCTAATTCCTAACCCTAGCTAAGAGAGTATTGTTCACACTTTACAGGATGACGTTGTCGCCCTCCGCCACAAAATCCTGCTGCCGCCATCTGCTGCCCTGCGCATTCCCTTAGAACTGCCTCTGCTGCCGTATGTGGAACCCCTCCGTAGCCCTATGCGTTGTGCCTGCGGACCGCCTCCGCCGCCTCCTACAGTCCCCCCTACCGCCTGCGTACCCCTCCACCGCCGCCTGGGGACTGCCTCTGTCGTCAACTGCAGACCCCCTTCTACCACGTAACCCCTTCGCCGCCCAACTGCAGACCCCCTAACACCCTTGGGTCAGATGTATGTCACAAGATAACCCCATCAAACACTGTTAACGATAGTCTCATAGGGACGCACGTGGATAGAGTTAGGACATAGTAGTATGACATTCAGATGGGACATCCACAGTAATCAGATTGCTCAGACAACATGATAGTATATTCATGGGCAATCTAATTAAAATTTATGTCATCAATATAATAGCATGTTAGGATTTTGTACATTCATCCATTCATATAGTTAATTGTATCTTCATCTTAAAATACCGAGATTAGATCCGCATGAATGAGGTTCAGGTTAGCCAACCAAATTGGGGCCCGTGACATTCTAATTCGGTTCATAAATGTGGAACAAATTTGGAGTGTTACAAAATAAATACATAAAATCTGCGAAAAACTAAATTAAGTAAGTATATATTATTAAGAAAAAAGTTTAATTTGATAGTATAATTATAAATATAATAAAATTATTAATATTTTAAAATTTTTAATTTGGGTAGAATTATAGTCTAATTTTCATAATAATAAATAATAATAATAATAATAATAATAAATTAGTAAGCGTTGAGAGGCTTGTAAAACTATTGTGGGGCTAGAATAAATTACAATGTAAAAAAGACGACAAGAGTAAAGAAATAACCCATCACTTTATTCTAAGGTTTATTCTAAGGAGGTTGGTTTCAAATTAAAATAATTTTAAATTCAAATATTTCAAAACCTGAATGGTGCCTGATTTAAAATAAAGGTACGTGACGTTAGCGGATCAAATGGACAAATATGATAAAGTACCTTAAGTCTTTTCTAGCTCAAGATCAACACTGGACTAGTGTGTTAGGTTCCCATATCAATTGTACAATGGTGAGGGTATAAGTTGATCTAAATTTTAGAATGAGAGAAGCCTACCTAATAGTTTATTGGGCCTAATTTTTGTGATAATTAGTTGTAGATCTAAAACCAGCGGCTTAAGTTAGAATTTTATAGTTGCTAATCGATCAATTTGACTATTATTTTTAGTCATGTATTTTCAGAATATACGTGTTGACCTGAGGCTAACCATGTGTTATGAGTCAAGAGAGTCATATGTACCTAAGTATATAATGATAATGTCGATAAGACTCAGAATGAGTTATTAGAATATATGAGATCACGATTAATTTTTTTATTTTTAGGAGATCGTAAAATTAAATTTAGGTTATTTATTGTGTTAAGATACAATATTTATTATTTTGGGTGGGTTAATAGATTTATAACATGTCATTCGAGTTAAGACTCCGTTATCTTATTTTATATTATTTTATTATATTTTATTTAATATTTTTTAAAATTTATTTATTATTATTAACTTGATTTTCCTTTAGCCGATCTTTTTTAAATCACTTCCCCTGCTTGTTCCCAAACCCCCGCAGCCAACCCTCTCCCTTCACGTTGCAGACGCCGTCCAGCACCGCTGCCACCAGCGACCTCCTTCCTCATATTCGGTACCCAACAGCTTTCTGAAGGAAATAACAGTTTGCATTATAGCAATATTTAACAATTGAAGCACCACGAGAAGGTGGGGATATGTGCAGACTACGGACGTTGTGAGCAGAGACAATTACAGTAAAGAACAGATAAAGAATGACATAGACCGTGAGTTCCCAACATGAAAGCTTTATGGGTAGAATCTTCTTTTCTCGGCATGGGTATGTTGCCATCAATTATTTTTCTTCGCTGTTAAAATGACTCAACTTGAGTCTTTACATGAGCCTGCATTTTCATTTTAAAAGCATCGCATTCCCACTAACTCGGATGTTGAGAACTCTGTTCCTTTACTTCCTTTTTGACTGATTCCTGGTCCTTAGTACAAGTTATAAGTTTTTTTCGGCAAGCAGAACCCAGAAATTTTCAGCCCTGGTCTAGTGTAGTCAAAATCTATCTTTAAGGGATGCTATGTAACTATCTTTTCTTGACCTGATATGACTTACTTTAGACAATAACCATAAGGAAAAGATATAAATATAAAAACATTAATGTAAAAGATTAATTATGACAGATTATTTAATTATTTGTTAACATACTGGAGGTTTATCTTACTATTAGGAGTGAGCATTGCACAGCTTGCTTGCGCCGCCCATGAGAAGTTTGCACCGAAATCTACGGGAGGAGATTTCAGTATCCCTCCTCATCACTAATATTGCAAGTTTTGGACCTTTGCTTTGGAAAAAACAAATTGTGGACCTATTTTTTGAAAATTTAGTAATATTTAGATACTCTCCCAAAAACCAATTTATGGCGATGGTGTCGTAAAGATCATTTACCCATTAATTTAATCAAGAGGAAGGGTATGGAAACATGTAGGAAAATTGTTCATGACTTTGTTATGTAATGTTTTCGGGCTCTATACCCATGCATGTATGTATTCCTTTCATTTTCTAAGAACATCTTTAAAAACTAATCTTATACAAACTCGGAGAATATGCCACATTTATGAAGGGGCAAAAACTCGAAGTCAATTAGACAAGAGTCCACTTGTCAGGACAAAAATGGGTATCAGATCAACCCAACCCAAAATTACTGGATTTGGGTCTAGCCTAAATCGGGTTTGAGTCTATATTATTACTCATTCATTCTATATCATGAATGAATTCTGACAAAGTACCTGAATCAATAAATAAAAATATTATTAAATCTAACTCAAGTTATTTTGAACTCGGTAAGAACTTGAATCAACTCGTATTAGTATTTGCTAGGCTCCAAAAGTCCGAGAAACAAAATCTAAACCAAGTTAAACCCAACTCAAATCATGGGATGAACTGCATTAGTAATAGAAGTGATCACTCTTAGCCTCCTATAAATTAATGAATAGTTGACGAATTTATGAAAGCATATTTTACGAGCCCCTTTCAAATAATCCTTTTCTAAACCCTCGAATAATTATTGACTGTTATTTTTTTTTTATTTTATCAGATAACAGACTTGAAAGGTGTTGAAAGAAATCACGAGGGCCAAGGAATCGCCAAAAATTTTCCCCTATATATAATATATGAATGGGCGTTGGTAAAGTTGAGTAAAGCTCCAAAAAATAGTTTGGGTCTGTAACGGTTCGGTTTGGAAAAAATTCTGTTGGTGCTCGACTTTCACCATTGGTAAAATTTTTAAATGTGTAAAAAAGCAGTTTGGAGCCTAATCAAATTAAAATTGACCAAAGAATAAAATAAAATAAAATAAGTATTTATATTTTATGTGGGTAATTAATATTTTTCTAATTTATTTGAGATATTTAATATAACATCTTTCACAGGGCAGATTTAGGGGTCTTATTTTTCGCCCTAATCTTTCCCCTATGGCATGTTTCCCTCCTCGAAACCACCAGCCAACCGTGCTATGCAGCCAGCGGACCCCCTGCACAACACCACTCTGGACACTATCTTCGCACACACCCGATCAAGTGCTCGGTACCCCGCCCGATTGCCTGGCCCATCAAGGTACCCGCACTTACCTCCCGGTCGTAGTGCCTTGCTCGGACACTTGCTCGATCACCAAGTTACACTGATAGGCATTTCCGTGCCGGTCACCCACACAGGCAAGCACAACCTGATCGCAGGAATCACTGATCAGATTGTCGGTCACCAAATCCAATGCACACACAGTCCTTTTTATAGACTTAAATCCAACCTCTATTCCACTAGTATGAATACAGGATACAAGTAATCTCTACTCTAGACTACCCGCAAGTCGTGGACACTCACTCCCCACGACTTGGCCTCTCGACACTCGATCGACAGGACTTTGCAATACTCGGCACACACGCTCGAGCTAGCTGAACAAAACTGGGCGAATCGGACCTTAGGTGGACAGCAACTACACCGGTAGCTTCCCTAGTGTTCCAATCCTAGACCCTACCAGGACTGGTTACAGAAACACCTAGGGCGTCCCCTTTTCCCGACTCAATCTCACATCTCCACAAGGGGAGACACTCACCCACACTCCGTTCTCTTGGAGCTCTCTCACGTTATGTTCATCTCCAACAAAAGGATGCTTCTCCTTATATAGGCTTCGGGCTTGGAATGTTGGAAGTCACCCCCATGGATCCTCCCCGTCGATTTTCCCATCAACGACTTCACTCAATCCACAAGCTAATCCTCATCGTCGAACTCCAAATCCACGGTCCTCCTTGATCAGCTTACACTATCCAACCTTTGGTGTTTCCAGCTACAATTACTGGAAAACCCATGGTGCCTCTTAGCCTTCCTGGTTCACTCCGGCTAGCCTTGGTACTGATCCAGCAACCGGCAGGCTCCACACCATCCAACACTCAATATCGGCTCCAGACTCGCTCGGACCCGGGTGCACGCTCGTCAATCCTCAACACCAAGTTAGTCCTGCCCAGTATTTTGATTGATCATTTTGTTGGCACGCACTGTGGTTCTCGCTTGGTACGCACATCTGGTTCCCAGCCTCCTGCTTGGTCCCCCATGTGCTACTGCTACCCACATGTCGGTCCCATCTTCCGGCACGACTCGACCTCGCATGCGTCTGGCTCCTTCCTTGTTCGGTACCCTGACTACACTCTTACCCGATGCATGGCTCCAGTAGGTTATTCCAGCACACGAATAACACCGATTATTTGCCTTAGACACGAGACTCGCTAGAGACAACCGTCAAATCCTAATTCCCGACTGTCCCACAAGCTAAATATGTAACAGTTCTATATATATAGAACGCCTTTAAATATGATTAAAATGGTTTTTAATAAAATGAACTCAATTAAATTAAAATATTTCGGTTGTTTTAATTCAATTCGGAAATTGGATTTGATGGAACCAACGGAACGCTCGCGTTACCTATCGACACGTGGATGAACTAGATCATTTGAAACCAATTTTTTTTCATTATATATATATATATATATATATATATATATATATATATATG
>JAVDBV010086396.1:0-17483 GCA_032619315.1 Piper longum | reverse complement strand
CTGCCATCTGTCGCCGCCTCGACTCCGTCGCCGCCGCCTGCCTCCGCCAAGGTGAAAAATTATGAATTTATCATTAATAATTAATTATTTTGATGAATGTTAATTATTGAATATTGTTTAGAAATTATTAAGTTAATGATTATTTATAATTGGATATAATACTTGATTATTTTTTCAGAGATGGATTGTACAAATTCTTTAGTAAATATAAATGAGCAAAGCGGTTGTAAAAAAGATAGGAAAAATAAATTGCTAAAGAAGGAGATTCTATGAATGGTTCATTATAAAAAAAGATGAAATTGGCATCTGGTGTATGGGACTAGTTTGATAAAAAAATATGAAAAAATGGAACATCTGCTATTTGTCGTTACAGTGAAAAAAATTTTGAGGGAGCAGGAAATTATGGTACTACTCATTTATGGAGGCATATTGAAGGGAAATGCCCAAATTTCAAAATAAAGAGGACAAAAAATGTAAGTGGTGATATTGGGCAACAAATTTTAAAGATGAAAATGAAAAAAGATGGAGAAAAGAAAATAGAAATTTGGAAATTTGATCAAGGAATGAGTAAATTAGAGTTGGTCGAGGCAATTATCTTACATGAGTATTCGTTTTCAATTGTGGAACATGAAGGATTTAGAAGATGGGTTAGTAACTTACAACCACATTGTGATGGTTTCTAGGAAAACAATTACAAGAGATTGTGTTGGAATTTATGAAAAAGAGAAAAAAAAAACTGATTGACATGTTGAAAAAAGTTAAGAGTCAAATAAGTTTTACAAGTGATATTTGGACATCTTCACAAAATATTGCTTATATTGTTTTGACAGCTCATTTTATTGATGAAAATTAGAAATTGCAAAAAAAAATATTGAATTTTGCCAAAGTTGAAAGTCGACATACTGGAGAATGCATAGCGAAGTGTCTTATTAGTAAAATTTGTGAATGGCAACTTGATAAAAAGGTTTTTACGGTTGCATTTGACAATGCAAGTGCAAATGATGGAGCTGCTAAAGAAATGAAGTCTTTTTTTTCAAATAGAAGTCCAAATCTTGCAGGTGATTGTTTTCACATGAGATGTTGTGCTCATATTTTGAACTTAATTGTTCAAGATGGGTTAAATGAGATTGCTAAGCCTATAGAGAAGGTTCGTGAATGTGTGAAATATATTAAAGGTTCAACTATAAAGAGTGATTTTTTTTACAAATATGCAAATCAGTTGAATGCACCTAAACATTCTTTAGTACTTGATGTGAAAACTAAATGGAATTCTACTTACAAAATGATTGGTGTGGCTTTAGATTTCAAAGAGGCTTTTGAACGTTATAATTATTTTGATGTGAACTTCATATGCCCTTTTGAGGATGAATAGGAAGATATAAGAGTGATACATGAATGTTTGGCTCCATTTTATGAGTTAACCGAAATTTTTTCCGGCACTAAGTATCCTACATCAAATATTTTTTTCAACATGATTTGTGAACTCAAGTTTCAATTGATGGGATGGTGTAGTGATAAATCATATTTGATGTCATCAATGGGAAATGCAATGTTGGAAAAGTTTGATAAATATTGGAAAAAAACAAATATGTTATTGGCTGTTGCTTTGATTTTGGACCCTAGATCAAAAATGGATTATGTTGTGTACTATTTTCACACGATTTACAAGGAAAAGGGAGACGATATGGTCACAAAAGTAAAACAATATTTGAAAAACATGTATAATGTTTATTCAAGTATTGAGAAGTCTAGAGGTACATGTATGTCAAACAAGCCCATTATTGGAATTGAAAATTCATCAAATGTTCGTCGTATTGGAGGCTTAAGCAGGAGATTGCAAGGAGTAAGCAAGTTGATTATGGAATGTTCATCAAAAGAGCCAATACGAAGTGATTTGGAGACTTATTTGGATGAACCAATTATTCCTTTTGTCGATGGAGTGGATGAGCAATTTTATATATTTTCATGGTGGAGATTGAACATAGTAAAATATCCTGTTTTGGGAAAAATTGCCTAAGATGTTTTAGCCATTCCTATGTCAACCGTTGCCTCTGAATCAACATTTAGCATTGGAGAACAAACAATTGGTTTAACTAGGAATAGTTTGAAGCCAAAAACACTTGAAGGTTTGATATGTGCTCAAAATTGGTTGAGGAGTGGATATGAAGGTAATCTATATTTTATATCTGCGTATCTTTTATTTTTGATATATTTTTTAACATATATATTTTTCTCTTACTATATTTTTTCATCATCAAATTTATTTGGAACAATGAATATAGAAGAATGGGAAGGTATTGATGATGATGTTGATGAAGATAATATTCCAACATCTTCATGTCTATAATCAGGTGTGCATTGGTTTGGTATTTGAATTAACTAACCATTTGTGTCAATGTGTTCCAAAAGTGAGTTTGATTAATGCATTTTGTCCTTCTAGATGGTTTGTTGTGCTACCACGCTACCTCATGGCACTGGAAAGGTAATTTTTTATGATCAAAGTTGTTTATTTTGTATTAGATAATTTTTAATGGTTTCATAGCATGTTTTCAAAGACTGTGAGAGTGGCCATATTTGCAGAGGTGATTGTTGCTGAAGAAGCTAAGGCTTACAAATGTTAAAGATATTATATTATTAAATTTTTTGTATTAACTATCATCATCAAATTTTTTATTAAATATCAATTTTGTGTATGAACTTAATTAATTGTACCGTATATTATATTTTGAAATTTTTATAAATTATAATATTAGCCTTACAAATGTTGAAGATATTATATTATTAATATAAAATATCGGACACTCGGTCGATCATTCGGTCGGACAAAGAAATGTCCATGTTTGGTTTGTTTTAATTCGGTCGATCGAATTCGGTCGGACATACTTCAGACTTCAGATGGTCGAACAAATTCAGACGTCCATGCCCACCCCTAGATGTGACGATACACTTAGAGGTTTAACCACAACTCTGTTAGGACTCTTCTTAGATTTACCTCTTTACTTTATCGCGATTTGATTTTCACATCATAGGACATGTTAAATGGTTATTTTATCGAACCCCACTTAATATGAGTCATCTACACGCATTTAGTTTTTTGTGATTACGAACCCACCCCCAAGGATGAGATCTCTCATGTTGTTTTTGAACTTAGCTCCACCTCAGCTATCAGGCCTACTTATATGATTTTCTTCTTAACCCTATATTTAGTTTTTATTTAGTTGTTAGTGAGATGAGAGTTGGCAAATTTGACCTTGGGTATACCATGAGCGAGCGCATATGCAGGTTGTAGTGAGCTCCGAATTAGTGAGTGGATTATTCAAATTTTTAGGGATTCTAACATCTCTACGTCTTAAGCTTCCTCAAACCCAGAGAGGTGTGGAGTAAACGAGTACCATTATGTACAACACATGTTTACACTTATCGTATCAAATGGTACTAAAAGCGACTGCATGAGAGTACTTGGCCTTTATGCTCTTGCTCAGGTATTATATAGAAATTTGGAGAGGGCTTAGGTTATGTGTTTTTTTCCCGAGAGTGAGGTCAGTTATTGCCGAGAGTGGCAAAGTACCAGCTCAATTCATCATGCTATAGAGTCTGGAGCTTGATGGCTCCTCCGTGGATGTCCTTTGAGTGTTCCCATGGAGATTATATATTGTTTTCCTCATTCGCGGAAGTCAGATTTCACTTGCCCTTTTGTACTAGTTATTTTTCAGAACAGTGACACATGTTGTTGACATTTTTCCTATTATATATATAGGTCTTCAGTTCTTATGTGTTGGGTTAGCTTTGGTGGAAAGATAGATAGATGTTACACATATTTGAGCTCAGTGCGTCATTGTTTTCTTTTGCTCTTTTGTCTATGTTTTATGTGCCTTCATGTATTTACTTGATATATCATGATGTGTCTTCCTTTCTCGAGACTCCTAGAGTGCTATTTTGATCTATTTCTCATTTGATTCTTGCAGATTATTTAATTTAAACATTATTAGACTCGATTGTAATAGTCCTGGTCAAATTCTTAAGTGAACCAGAAACAGGTTGTTACAAAGGCCCAAGTCCAACATGACTTTATTAAAATATTAAATATTTTATAAAAAATGATATTTTACCATGAATTCTTTATTTTTGAATCTATGAAGAAATTTTTTCGTATTGATTTTTTATTTTTGCATTTATGCATCAAATATTTTAAATAGTAATATTACGAGCTAGAGGTTAGTTAATAGTTAGTGTCAAGAAAAGTCACACATTCAAAATTCAAAATAGACATGAGTTGAAACCTTAATAAATACTAAGAGTTGAGTTAGCTAAGTGGGCCTTTTCCAAAATGACTAGCTAGCCACTTAGGATAGCTAGGAACCAGCTTGGCTCTCTAGCCTGAGCTTTTGGCGCTCAGCTGGAACTTTAAGTAGTAATATTAGCCACTTGGAGCCTGAGCCGGCTAGTCTTGTTGTCTCCCCACTACCCTCATAGATTATGTGAAATATGTAAGTTGAAACTCGAGTTGCTTAAACTTGGCTTATTTTGATAGGTTAGTCTATTATATACGAGGTTGTCCGAAGGAGTTGATGTGGGATTTTGGATATCTTAATTGGAAATAAAAATGGTGAGACTGAAAAAGTCTTTGTAAACCTTTTGTGACAAATTGGCATCCTTAATTGATTCTCCCCTCTGAAAAGGACATGATAATGTAATTTTAAATTCTACTTGAAAATGTTCTTCATTAATTAATTCTCTACAAGAAGTTCATTACATATTTCTTACACAAGTGGTTCAATTTATTAGATAATTGAAATGTAAAATACAACTAATAATGAAATACAAAAACACAACTAACAATGCCTCCCCCTAAGAACTTTGTCCTCAAGGTTCTAAGTCCGGAAAGCGATGGTGGAATACAAAAGCGTCATTGAACGTAGTATTGTCCAATAAGTCCGGAAAGCGATGGTGGAATACAAAAGTGTCATTGAACGTAGTATTGTCCAAGGAAAGTCTGTGTCTCCAAATAAGGGACTCCTTGACTAGACGAAAATTGCGACGCTCACGACGGTGATCCATAATAGCTCTCGAAAGTTAGTTCAACTCACTCGTAGTATCAAAAAGAGGAAGGTCTAGAGAAGCTATAGAAGGAGTACCGATCCAACGCTTAAGCTTGGGCATATGAAATATCAAGTGAATAGTTGCTCCATCAGACGAGAGGCATGTACTGCTTAAAGGAGAAGCAATCTTGACATAGCTTTGGATAAATCGATGATAATAACCTAAGAGACTTAAGAATCCCTAAATAGCCCTAACTATCCTGGTAGAGGCGAATCTACCATAGCTTGAATCTTATTTGAGTCCTTAGCAACTCCCTAACTGGACAAAATGTGGCCCAAATACTTCAATTCATTCATTCTAAACTGGTATTTCGACATCTTGACAAATAAAGAATAAGTGAGAAGGAGATCCAAAGTTAGATGGATGTGGTAAATGTGATCCAACCAAGTCCGGCTGTAGATAAGGATATCATGAAAGAACACCAAAATAAATAGATAGAGATAAGGTAAAAAGACTTCTATCATGAGGCTTTGAAAAGTAGATAGTGTATTCGTCAACCCGATGGGCATTACTAAAAACTTATAAACGATGAGAAATAAGGATTTCTTTTTAAATGATGCCCTAGAACAAACTTCCCATCGCAGTTATAACACAACCTCTGCGCTCATTCTGCAACCATCTCAATCAAATTAAGCCTCTTGATATTGACAGAAGAAGATGGAGTAGTTTCAACGGTGCCATCCACTTTGGTGGTTGCCACTCTACAAGGGCTGGTTTTGGTCAACTGGCTTAATTGAAGCTGCCATGTGTGCGTATTTTCTTTACCGAGCCAACTGTTCATCCTACATCTTGGCCAATTCCACTGCCCTAGTCAATGCCCGTGATTGGTGGAACTAGTCTTCCATAGCGATCTCCTTTGTAAGACCTCTTATCAAGATATCATTGAGTGCCTCTTCCAACTAGCCTTGGACCATGTTGAAGTCCTCATAATCAATCTGGACCACATTGAAACCCTCATAATGAGTCGAACCACAACATGGTTGGTATCCATGGCTTCCCACATTATGTTTACCATAGTTTACTATCATATGGTGAGCAGAAGAACCCTCAAAATAGTCCTCGGGTAAGCCATTCCTTTCATAGGGTAGATCATGGGTAGATGGGTCGTCATATGGGTCAAAGCGAGCCTCCCCCACCTCCACATAATTGCCCCACGGGTTGTCATCGACATCATACTTAGGAGCCCGATTGACTACTACTTCAGGTACTTCGCTGTTGGCGACAGCCTCCGATCGGTAAAAAGTGATCATAGGGGCAGAAAGCAACCGCCATCCAAGTCACTATGGCAGGGCGGTCAAACCTGGCCCACCCCTCTCCATCCTGGGCCCTGAGGGTGGACCATCATATGAAGAAGGCCAAGGATGGCTATCTGAGATGGACGTGATCTTTGAACGAGCGGTCGTAGTAAGGCTGTCGAATGGGTGACGCCTCATTGTCTAGCCAATTGAACGGCAAGGGCAGCAACTGACCGATCTGTTGAGAGCTTGGACGCTGGCCCTCTCCAAAAATAGTTGGCCGATGTGACTCTCTCCCCCTAACTGGAAAGGTGGACATCAAAATGGAGTTGGGCGTTCAGGTTGGCCGCAACAATATGGGGGTCACTCTCTTGTTCATGTTGCCGCTTGCTTGCCAAAGCTACTATCTTATTCAATGCGATTGTTTTCATTATAATCTTCGCCGTTACTATTATAGATCGGTGTCTTCTCCTCATTAATCTCCTCCCCCTTCAACTTCAACAAAGTTGATAGTTGATTAGTGTCAGAATCATGATTTTGTTAGATTGTCTCATAATTTCATTGTATTGTCTCCTTAATCTCAACACATATCATGCACGAGTGCTGTTAGATGATCCTCCACTACCTTGGCTCTCATCTTGTTCATCATGATTGACGAATGAGAAGTGCTTCGATCCCGGGGGATCGAAAGGCAATGAATACTAATTTGATAGTCTTTGTAAACCTTTTCTACTAAAATGGCATTCTTAGTCGGTTCTCCACTCCTAAAAGGACATGATAATTAATTTTAAATTTTACTTAAAAATATTCTTTGTTAATTTATTCTCTACAAAAAGTTCATTATATATTTATAAATTCACCAACTCACCCGTAACATTCAACCACTTTATTAATTATTATAATTTTTTACACAACTAACTCAATTTATTATATTCTTTCAATGTGAAAAGACATCTAATAATAATGAAATATGAAAAAACAGTTAACAGAGACCTATTCGTGAACCTACAAATCACTTCTCTATATGATAATGGAGTCTGAATTTTTGTAAGGGGTGATCTTGGATGATTTGTACCAAGTGTTGGCGTCCCAATCCTCACATGGCTTGATCATCTTTAGCCATATGCATACCTTGTCCGTTCATTAACCATCCATGAACTAGTTAGATTATACACTTACTTACGCAACTTGCATGGATGGGTCTTGACAAAAAAATACAGGTTTCCATCCCTCTCGGGAATTCTCCGCTCCCCTCTGTTTGTCTTGTTCTTTGGATTGATATATATTACAGGTAGAATGCATCAATCAGTGATGTCATGCAGAGGTAAATATACATAGAGTGAGTGAACACTTTTTGTTCATTTACCCATCTTGATTTGATACAACTATAGCAGGTAGTGAGGAGGGCCAATGGTCGTTTTTTTAAGCAGGCTGGTTGAAGTGCCTGAACCAGAGCAAGCTCTGAATCATAGTTCGGTAACGGAGCACAACAAGTTTATGGCATGGTGAGGCTTATCAATCTGGTTATTTTATTAGCTTGTGATAAACATTCTTTGATCTGGCGTGAGAGCACAAGAGAGGGCGGTGAAGGGTCTGGATTTGAATAACAGGGTTTGGTTTAAAATAGGGTCCATTATTTGCATTAAAGAAATGGAAAGAGCTACAGAGCATTGAAAATGAAATGGGAATGGAGATATTGATGAGAAGAACATGAGGGGAATGTGGATAGGATGATTGATTCTGCAAATATGGTACTAAAAAAAAAATTGGGTAGTGTAGACAAGGAAGAAAAAACACTCGTGAAGGAAATTGAACTAGGAACGGGATTGAAAAAGATATTGATCGAAGAAGTTGGATAGAGGGGACAAAAGAGCTAGCTCACAGCCTCAGAAGGATGAGGTAAATGATGCGAAGGTGGGGTTTGGATCTTATTGAACGGACTTCACATGTGTGCACGAGCTGGGCAGGTAAGTATATTAGTCTGCACCCCCATCGCCATGGACGGCCAACCAAAATACAATCATCAACGTGCCCCATTGTTCTTTTCCTCTTGAAAGGCTGGCTAACCAACTTGATCTCAAAGAAAAAAAAACAAATCAATCTTTTGAGCTCTTCCATACGTCCTGTGTAGCACCCCGCTCAAGTTCACTTGTGAACTAAACCGGAAATATTACATGTGACTGAACAGTTTCCTAATCTATTTAATTCAGTTAAACCGATCCATATATAACTTTAGGATCTCAAGATAATAATACAAACATTTAATGCATACATGAAATACTTATGCACTATCATAGTTTTAGATGCATGCTATGATATAAAATCAAGTTCAAAACAAAACAAGCACATGAATAGTTCAAAGAAAATAATTATTTTTAAAACTAAACGGACATAATCCCCCCTACAATTTCAATAGGGACCACCCTGTTAACAGAAAATAATATATATATATATATATATATATATAAAACAGAGTGGAAAACACAGTAAAACACGATACTTTCTTACAACATTTCTATTTTATTCATTTTGATCTTCTCAGCCGAGTCTAGACTCTATTGTTTAACCTGATCAGTTCAATTCAAATTTTAATCACATGCAAAATGTTTTTATCAAATTCACTCGTCATCTCCAACAATAAAAATCTCATAACATTCATTTTGCATCGTTCATAGCAATTCATCATTCACAATATCACTTCCATTCAGTAGGTACATGGGTGCATCGTGCATTGTTGCTCTTCTGCAGTGCGACAGTGCTCAATCCTCGAGATTTGCATCTCCTATTAAATGAAAATATTCTTATCTCCCTCATATAATCCCTCATAAGGGCACTACTTAGGAGCCATTGGCATCGGTTCGACAACATCCCATTCTAGCTCATCTCATTCTTTTGCAAGTTTAAAACTATCTCTTACGCGTGAAAAATCAATTTCTGTTCTTTCAGTCCTCGACAACTTTTGTATCACTCCTGGCCCTGAGCACAGAGGCCGACTACTCTCATTTGTGCGCCTGCAATACCCTTTGAAATCACAAGTCTAAACATGCGCTAAATTGTAGTACCCGTAAACCTCTACACTTCTTTGGGCTTGAGGAACTCAAAGGCGGAGTTGTCATGATCCCTCGGGAATGGAAGGACCCTCTGACAAATTTAGAGCCCACTTTGACTAACACGCGTCCGCTCGCGTAGAGTGGTTGTCAGTTTTCTTTTATCTCACATCTCACTGAAAACTTGATAAAACTACATTTACATAAGTTTGGGTAGGGATTGTAGCATAATAAGCCGAAGGCATATTGATCTCGATTTGAGTTTTCAAAAACAAACTCAAGGGATCTGATCCTCGAAGGTTATTAATCTGAAAATTTGTGCGGCTAAATGGCATATGTGGAGTGGGATATAATAAATCCACCACCCAAAACATCCGCTTACCTATTAAAATAAATCTTGATAAAGTAGAGGAATCAAACCAGAAGTGAGTCCTAAGAGGACCTTGTTGAAGTTCCAATTGTGTACATGGTCCTAGGTGGCAAGCTCCTACTCCATACCTACACATCAATACTAAAAGCTAACGCTCTCTATGATGCATTCACACATCCTATATCACACACATCAAAGCACTCATCACATCAAGTTACACATCAATTCTATCAGATTTTGTAGGCTAAGTTGCATATGATTAACAATATGTGCTTAATTTACTTAATTAATTCATTAGCATTTATTTTAATACAATTCAAATCACACAATTCATTTTTATTTACAATAAAAATATTTAACACTTCAATCAATCAAATCCTAGCATGTTGTGCTAATAATTATCACTTTTAAGTAATTAGGACGGAGTTTATTATACCCTATGTTATCGACAATTGGCAACAATTAGAGTTTGTCGTGTGGTTCGAGACTCAAATTTGTCACCTGGCGGCGTTCGAAGTTCGATCAGGTTCGACTAGACAAACTTGGCAAAAATCCAGTGAGTTTTGGTGAATTTCAGTGAATCTAGTTTTTCGGCAGTTTTCCAGCCAGACAATCAGGGTTATGGGTCTACATCGGCTCGGCGAGCTCGACCCAATTGTGGTGGTGGTGAAGGTGGTAACGGCGGCGATGACTGCCGACAGTAATGGCGAGTCAGCCTAGGTCGGTCAGCTTTTCCGATCAGCCCTTGGCTGGCTTTGGCACCGGCGCTGAGTGTGGGGGAAAGGTTGGTTTAGGTCAAGGGGAAGGGCGTCAGCATCACGGTGGCGAAGCGGTGCGGTCTGTGGCAAATCGACGTCAGGACATGCGGAGCTAGGGCTCAGTGTCCAGGAGTCATGGAGGCCGGGTGTGAAACCCTTCAACTTAGTCTCACATCGAATACCTATTGGCATAAGATCCTATTTATAAGTAGGAATAGACCATAAATTTTTAACTTGGTTAACCAATTTTAAAGAAATAACTTAACCCATTAGTTTGTACTTTAGGCTGAGTCATTATAAATAGTATCAAAGCAACCTAGTTCCGTGTTAGATATTGGGCTAGACTAGGGATGTTGGCTAAACTACCGGTCACGAGCCAAATAAGGTTGTGGACTGAGACTAGCAATGGGCCAAGTGTAAGAATTTCGGGAATGAAATTTTCTAAAGTGGGTGGATTATGAGATCCATCAACTAAGTCTCACATCTAATACCTACTAGGCAAAGATCATATTTATAAGTGAGAATGGATTATAAATATTTAACTTGGTTAACTGCTTTTAAAGAAATGACTTACCCTCATTACATTGTACTTACGGCCAGGAAGGCTTGGGACGGCATGACCACAACTCGGCAGGGTTGATCAATGGTTGTGCGGCGGTTTTAAAGAAATGACTTACGCTCATTACGTTGCACTTGCGGCCGGGAAGGCTTGGGACGGCACGACCACAACTCGGCAGGGTCGATCAATGGTTGTGCGGCGGCTGGAGTGGGCATCAACGATGAGAATTGGGGCTACGTCATGTGGCGATCAGGGGTTTGGTGGCAGTTTCGTGAATAAAAATTGGCTTGACTCCAACTCAAATAAAAAATAATAACTAATTCTTAATAAATTCTAAAAAAAATCAAAAGAAGAGGAAAAAATCTTATAAAATATAATACATAGCATAACATTAAAATAACATGTTCTATAACTAATAACCCACTCATACTTTTATACAATGTGTCCTAATGTTATTAGTCGACCTAAAAATAATTTTACGATCAAATACATAAAGAAATAACTACATTTTTTCATATACCCTGATAACTCATTTACCATCATTTTTTTTTTATGTTATTATCATATACTTAGGTACACTTAACCCTCATCATTTGTACGGTTGGCCTTGGCTCAGCACACAGGTCATGGAATTGATTCGACTTAAACCGACTAGTTCGCTAATGTAAAACTCTAATTCGAGTCACGGGTTTTATATTTAGCTCATATTTCTTTTGATTAAAACAATACTCCCACCTTTCTCCCTCTTTATTTGTCAATGGCTGAGATTCAGTTATGTTCATCCAAGGAATCGAGTTGAATTTTAGATAGTTAAAATTTGACTTATTAATTTTGATGTGTGGTCGTTCCCATGGGGTTGTTCATTGTGTGAGTCAAACTAAGTTTTGTTTAGTCCAAACTAGGCTTGTTTGACTAAACTTTAAGCCTAGCCAATTTGTATTCGATTTCTTTGAGTTCGAGTCTAATTTGAGCTAATTTGATCTATATTTACCATAATTTAATTTTAAATAAATAATAATATTTAATTACAAAAAATATATATAATTACAAATTAGACCTCGTAGATGTGTCCAACCGACGCCCAGCCCGTGTGTATGTGATAGCTTAGCCGTCATCACCTCTCGGGTCACTGTCACCGGTTAGTACGGTGGGCTAGGTGAGCCATGAGTTTGACGTACATCTTCTATCGTATTTATAAAAGCAAGAGAAGGAGAGGTGAGAGGTGTGAGGTTGGGTGAACAAGAATGGACAAGCACTCGTGGGACTTCCTCTTTCCCTGCACAGCAATCCTCGTGGGGGTGGCTATTATTCTCTACGCAATTTGGATCAGGCCAAGCAGGTCATGGAGTCTCAGACAGCAGCTCCCCGAGGGGACACTAGGCTGGCCCTTTCTTGGGGAGACCCTCGAGTTCATCTCCTCTGCATCCTCTTCTCAACCCGAGGCTTTCATGGACAAACGCCGAAGCTTGTGAGTGTAGTATATGTAATATAGACACACACTGACTAACACTCTAGTTTGTATGGATATGGATTGAACTGGGTTTTTTGATTGGGTTTGGAGGGGAATAAAGGTATGGGAAGGTGTTCAAGTCCCACATATTTGGGAGCCCAACGGTGGTGTCCATTGATGCAGAGGTGAGCCGGGTGGTGTTACAGAGCGACGCCAGAGCCTTTGTGCCTTTCTATCCCAAGTCTTTGACATTGTTGATGGGGGACTCCTCTATCTTGCTCATCAATGGTGGCCTACAGAAAAAGGTCCATGGCCTCATTGCCAGCTTCTTCAAGTCCCCCCAATTGAAGGCACAGATCACTGTGGACATGCACAAGTACGTCAAGCAGGCCGTGGCAGCCTGGAAGGATGGTGACCTTGTTTACATCCAAGACGAGGCAAAAAATGTCAGTTGCCCGTTTCTTTAATCCCTAAAAAGTAAAAGATAGAAGATGGTTGAATTTTAGTTTTAAAACTGTTTGTTTTGTGTTGCCAGATTGCATTTCAAGTGCTGGTGAAAGCATTGGTGAGCTTGGACCCAGGCGAGGACATGGAATTCCTGAAGCAGGAATTCCAAGAGTTCATTGCTGGTTTGATGTCCCTCCCAATTAACATCCCAGGAAGTAGACTATACAAATCATTGCAGGTGACTATACTAACCATCCTACAGGCTATAACAAACCACCAACAACATCAAATCTGTAACAATTCACAAATATGTTTAGGCAAAGAAGAAGATGGTGAGACTAGTCAAGAGGATCATCCATGAGAAACAAGAGAAGAATGATCCTCTAGATGCTCCACGAGATGTATTGGATGTCTTGCTCAAAGACAAGAACGAGCAGTTGACCGAGGAGCTCATATCAAACAACATGATTGATCTGATGATCCCCGGCGAAGACTCTGTCCCTCTTCTCATGACCCTGGCAGTCAAGTTCCTAGCGGATTGCCCACCTGCTCTTCAACACTTAAAGGTAGTAATTTCACTTGCCCATCAATCCAAATTTACATCCAGAGACGCTTAATGTTTCAAACAAGTTCATAGTTGTTGCAATGAAGTGTAACTCTTAAGTAAAATTCCTGCCTCTTTTGCAGCAAGAGAACATGGAGTTGAAGAGAAGGAAGACTGATGTAGGGGAACAGTTGAGTTGGGCTGATTACTTAGCCCTGTCCTTCACCCAAAACGTAATTATCATTGCTATTACTTTCATGGTACAAAATTACCAACCTCAAAAGATTCAATTTCTTGTCATTCATCATTGGTTATGTATGTGTGACAGGTGATTACCGAGACTTTAAGAATGGGGAACATAATTACAGGGGTGATGCGTAGGGCAGTAAAAGATGTCAAGATCAAAGGACACTTCATACCCAAGGACTGGTGTGTCTTCACTTACTTCCGCTCTGTTCATCTTGATGACAACCATTACCACAAACCTTATCAGTTCAATCCATGGAGATGGCAGGTATTACCCGGTTCTTTTTTTCTTTTAAAAAATTACGCAAGTACTTGCCCAGTATACTTAAGTTGATAATTAATATAGTTAAAAGCCTACAGGAGTCTAGCTTTCTGATAAAAAAAAATGCCCTTGATTAAGTTGTTCAGAACTACCATTTCCCTCTGTTCATAGGAAGTGTAGAGATGAGCACATATTTGCATGTAGATGCCACAGAGCTAGGGCCGGCCCACGTTTTAAAAGACCCGAAATCCCGCCTGATATTAAATATCTGAATTTGAAGCAAAAAAATTAATATATATATATATACACACACACACGATCACCTAATCCCATTTACAAAATTCGAACCTCAGTTGAAGCCTGATGACATCTTTGCAAACAAACACTCTGTAACTGGTCATAACCATTTCTTGTGTGTGTACTATCTTATCAGGATCAGAAAGAAGCGAGCAGCAGCAGTTTCACTCCCTTCGGAGGCGGACAGAGGCTTTGTCCCGGCATGGACTTGGCCAGGCTCGAAGCTTCCATCTTTCTTCACCATCTCGTCACTGGTTTCAGGTACATAGCATTTTAGGAAGAACTTGGTAAAATTGTTAACAAAAATATATTAAATATTTCTCTTTTTTAATCCAATGTAAATTATTATTTATTAAAAAAAATTATTCAATTCGGGTCGAACTAAACTGTTCTCCGTTTGGCTGCTAACCATAATTGCAAAAATTGATATGACTTTGGATTGAACATAAAACCGATACCCCACATGTTTTTTTTTTTTTTGGTGAACTACATTATTATGGTAGGATGTACACATCCAACATTTCTGAATGAGGGATGGGAATGGGTTTTGGGAGGGACCCATGTCTGATTTTACATTCAATTATACATGAATCAGAAGGATGGTTCTTTGAACAACACATCGGCATCTATGATTGAATGATTATGAACATTACTATGGATTACTGTAGCATACAATATTGATTGATTGCTCTGTATCATTTTTTATTTTATGATAGATGGGAAGCCGAAGAGGATGCAACGGTGAACTTTCCAACTGTGAGAATGAAAAGAAGGATGCCCATCAGAATTAGCCGGAGGTTGGAAATAAACAATTGATGGATTGCCCACAACCAATACACATAAAAGATAGAACAAACAATGTACTACATATATAGCTTCATTTTTGCACATCACATCATGCCACTCGTGCTACTGACTTATACTAGGAGTTGTTGTTTTGTCCACCATAAAATGATATTTTTGTGTATACATAGCTTTACAGCATGTAAATTAATATGGAAATATATGTAATGGTTTTTACTTTGTTTTACTTTTTTTTTGTTTATAATTATAAATGTTTTTAATGATATGAGAATAGAAGGTGCAAGATGCCCATGCACATTCATAATTTTATGAAGTGAGATCATGGACGACAAGGCGTGTAGTCATGGAATGATCCCTCTCAAAGTGGGGTTGTAGTGCATATAAGATTAAAAGAGGAATCCTGCTCATAAAATAAATAAATAAAGGAGAGCATTTGTGCTGTGGTGAGCTTATTAATGTTTGTTTTATAACTTTGATTTAACATATAAAAAACAGTAATCTGTTATTTCAAAGAGATTACATAGACTATAGAAGCTTAAATTAACATGACCTATATAAATTTAAATTTGTAAAACTTAGGGAACTCAGATGAACAAATCATAATTTAAAAATTCGGAACTTAGATTTAACTTGGTATGTCATGTAGTAGAGTCAAGTGTGAGTTAACTCCAAGATGACTCGGAGACATGTATACTATTTTTTCAATTAAGTAAATAAAATGTAATAAAATTTTTTAATATTTGAAATCGTTTACTATATGATCTATACAATTTGAAAATATTAATTTAGCTACATTAAAAAAATTATAATGTTTTGAAAACTTTTATTACTTTGTTTCAAGGAGTTAATCATAAAATTGGTCACCGAGGAGGCATCTATAGAATTTGAAAAATTTGATGCGGGAAGTCATAAAATGGAGTCACCTCTTGGAGTTTTTGTAATAAAAAATGAGTTTAAAAACTATAAAATATAGACACATATGTTGGGATGAAAATTATAAACAATTTGGTTCAAATGACTTTTGCGCTGATAGTAGTCATTAACAAAAAGTTCACAATCAAATAAATGGTGTCCCAGTGAAAGGGGCAGGCATAACTAAAACCAAGCATAGTTGAATTTGCTAGTGAAGAGCAGTGAAGTTTGGTTGCAATAAGAGCAATTGAAATCAGATCCTCACAAAATAAATTGCACTGAAGCTTCCATCGATAATTATTTTCTTCTTCATCCAAGCCTTCCTCAAATTATAGCTGCTAAATTGGCAAGTTTGGTTGCAATAAAACCGTAAGTCCTTATCTGATACCCACAATTAGTAAAATATATTAGGGTTTTTTGCACAGTCTGCTAAATTTCAATTCAATCAATTTCCAAAAAAATAGAACTCAACAAAAATAAAACGCCACTCACTTCATGACGAAAATTAAGTAGTGAAATTGTCAATTAAAATAATACCTTAACATAAAAGAAACAAAAAAAAAAAGAAGCTGAAATGAGCTCTGTTTTTTGACCCATATTTTATGAACTACATTTTTCGTGCCCTATTGAATCATCGGATTAGAGGCATAAGAAATGAGAAATTATGCAAATGGTTCTGCCGATAATTTTTAAGTCTTGAATCCGAAAACCTCAAAGCACAAGGCTTAAGTCAATTAAGCAAGAGGTCGATGTGGCCATTGGATAAGGAGCTGTATTTGGTTCGTACGAGATTCAGTCGCTTCGGCGGGTATATAGAACGGAGAATGTGATGATGGATCATAAAACCGTGCAGGAAAGTGGGTCGGCCCAAATCCGGGGGAGTGATTGGTAGGTACGTCAATTGGATTTGGCTCTCACTAAATTTGTTGTTTAATAATCGAATTGACGAGGCTGATGATGACCCCTAAACATGGTTGCGTTGACTCATTGCCCACCATAATTAGACCAAGATTTGGGGGACGCAGTCTTGCAATACCGCCTTCCGTAAATAGACAACCTAACACAACAAGACTCGTACACGTTAAAAATTGTTCCACATTTTTCGCACTATGAAGAACCAAATCCACAGGGTTGGTAGCTTTAGAACCCAAAATTCATGAAAAGACATGACCCTCGTAAAGAAACTAAGTATGACCATGGAATAAAATAAGTATAGGAACGTGCCTCGATGCGCATTGCTTTTGCATTCCTAGACCGAACGATGCCTTTGGATCCTTCCTCACCGTGAGCCTCGTAGCCGTCCAGCTGCAAAGTCAGTTCTTACACTTGCCTACAATGTGTATATATATATATATATATATATATATATATATACACACAATAATATTCCTATGCGCTGCCTCATTTGGCAGTGCATAGGAAGCGCACGGCCTGTGGGCCGTTGGATCGAAC
>JAVDBV010086395.1:0-23220 GCA_032619315.1 Piper longum | reverse complement strand
AGCTAGACCCTATTGCAACATATAATTATGTTTTGGATCTATTGTGGTGTAAATTATCGTTTTCATATTTTCATATATATATATATATATATATATATATATATATTATTGTGTTGTTTTTAACAGGTCATCCCCTTATTGCACTTTTAGGGGAGACTCTGTCTGTTTTATCCCAGGATTTTTCATAAATTTCGTCGCTATTTTTAATTATTTTTGATGTGCCAGTTGTCATGACATTCATGTAGCATCTTGCTAGGTTTTTCATTTCATTCATACCTTGGTTGCGCATTAGCGGCGTACTCCATCTTGAGATGTCGAGAGGGTTATATCGTAGCCGTTTAGGTTTTGGGGTCTACCAAATTAATCGTCTTACGAGTAGTCGATCCTTTGTAACAGTTCCGGTCCGGGTTGAGAGTAAACCGGATCGGGGTGTTACATTTTGATATTCAACCCGCACACTTAAATCTAACTTAAGATATCGAAGTGCTTGGAGAACTCAGAGAATTTATCATGAGGTGTTTGACATGCTAATTGAGAATGAGAATTCGGTATAATTATGAAGAGTTGCTTAAACTACTGATTAACTTAAAAATTAGCCTTGTTAATAGTTCTATCATAACGACTTTGGAGTAACATAAGTTGAAAGATATTAGATCGCAAAGATCAAGCGAGCTTTGACAGAGCCGCTTGAGATATTGAGTTAAACACTGCACCCATTAATTATGGTTTATTTTATTATTGAAAACCATTTAAAAATTTTAATTAATTAAGATAATTAGCTTGATTATTAATTATCTTAGGATTTCACACCAAAATCAATTTTATAATCAAACATGGGTGGTGCAATAGCGCACCCAAGACGCTCTTGTGCCGCAATAGGTGAAAAAATATTGTGAAAAGGGGAAAATAAAAGGGGACAAAAAAGGGGAAAGAAAGTGAAGGCTCGTGACAGTTTCTAAAACTTGACTAGGGTTATGAAGTTAAATGCATGGGACACAACTCTAACGCAACATGCAACCTTAGCCTACATTAAACAGCCGAAAACACATACATTGACTTGGCAATTGAGACCGACCAAAACAACTCAACAATGGATACGCCCAATGCCCAGAACCATTTGATCACACAAACGATCCCACTAGCACCAGACCGACTTTGTGCTACCAGGATCGAGCCAAATGCGAATCCGAAAAAATTGCACGTAAAACACTAGATCGACGGGTCGGGTTTTACATCAAGCGTGGAAGTTTAGTTCAGAATAAGGTTGAGAGTAGCATTGGATATAAGTTTTAGATAAGCTTTATTGTGTCAACCTTAGGGTTTTGTTAAGAAATCGGGTAATACTTTGTATTTTTTGTATCTCGTGTGGTAAAGATCTTGTTGATCTTGTGAGATTTGGTTTTAAACAATATCGGGTGTGACCTTGTAGTGAGTGCTTGCACTAGTGGTCTTTGTACACTATGGCTATGGAGTTGTATGAGTAGTTGTGATTATAAGTGTTAGGTTAGCTTGTGAAGTCGAGTTGGAGGTCAAAGGGTGAAAAACAAGCGTGCCTTATAAAGCCGGCTTGGGGTTGACTACAGTGAAGGATAAGTGACTTTTGAAACACTTGGGTCTTGCTTGGTGAAGAACAAGTGGTTATATACTTAGGTTGTAACACTTATTCGGCAAACACACCGACCATGGTCTCTCCAAATTCTTCACTCACCTCAAGCTCCATCTTAGAGGCTTCACTAGCTTCTTCCCACCTGATCAGGGATTGCCACTGAGATCCGCCGTCCAGCAAAGGACATGATGCCGCTGATGTCATTGTTTTCGTCATCGATGGTATGTATTTGGTTGTCTGTGCCGTCTTTCCATTAATGTACATGTAAGAGCTTATTATAACCAAATTGTTAAAATGGTGTAATTACTGATAAGGTGAATATATATAAGATAATATTTGATGGGTTGATTTTATTTTGTCCCATAGAATTTGGTATTATAGAATATGGAAACATACCTCGCAACGAAATAAAATCTTAAGACTCAATAGTCACCTCGCAAATCGGAGTTCAATCATAGTAGCCAAAAGACCCTCAATTCACAGCTGAAATCCTCCAACTCTACTTTCGTTAGCTGACTCGATAATGAACAAAATAGTATTTGAAAGTACTTGGGAGAAGTTCTACACAAGTTCATTCACCAAGCAATCTCATTTGACGTCCTTAAATAGACATCCCAAGAATCCTAAATAAGTTTATAACTCTTTGTTCAATTAATAAGCTCGAGTTAAGAACAAGTTTATAACTGTATTACTTATCTTGGTTAATAAGAAGTTAGGATCTATTATTTGGGTGGGGCTCAACCCTTATGGGTGTACCACTAATTAAACTGTCAACGTGTCCAAATGCTAATGGTACAATGATTTATATTATAAAGGTGCATTTATAAATTACCTATGATAACTTCTCTGATGTGTGCATATAATCATGTTTACAACAATATCTCACTATGATGTTTTTTAAAATTTTTATATTGTACAAATGTATGAATATATATAGACAAAGGAGATACTAGCAGTATTGGCAATGGTAAATAGAGAGATTAGTGGTTTGGGGCATGAGATGAGCCTTATGAACAATGAACTATCAGAGACCAAAGCTAACAACACTAATATTGGAAGATGTAACTTCACAGCAAATGCAGAGGCAAGTCTCTTATCGAGAAGTGCAGCAGCACTGCCCATGAGACCACAATTCACAAGTGGGCAACTAGGAAGACCATCTGATCAATTAAGGAGTTTGTTCTTCATCAACAGGGCTATTAAGGATGATTTTCAGATCCACAAATTCAGTGATGGCATCGAAAAAATTCAACAACCAGAGGCTTCTAATGAGGTACAAAGCTGGAAGAACAGTTTTTCAATAACATCTCAAGTTGGCTATCTTCTTCCTTATAAATCAAGACAATCAAAATCAAGAGATGAGCAGGCGATTTCTCACATAATTCAATTGCTTCAGAAGAAAGTTCAAGCCAGAAATGGCAACCAAATTAACAAGCTATCAGAGAGTATAATGAAGTGTTTAACCTGCATTTTCATGAGATTGATAAGAACACAGAGCAGGAGATATGGAGAAGCCAGGAGCTGTTTAAAGGTCCAGCCAAGCTAATTCTTTGAGCTCAAGATGTTTCGAAACTGAGGGAGTATTATTCAATCAGAAGGCTGGTCCTAATCCTAGAAGACATTCTCGGACACAAGATCCATTTGGCATTTTTGACGTTGAGGACTCCATTATGAGAGACATAGGAACTTACAAGAATTATGTGATATTCACATCCAATTCCTTGGATGTCAAAAGCATTTCTAGTTGCTTTCCATTGCTCGTAAAGTTGAGGTACACATGTATCTTTTCAAGTCAGTTTTAAATTTGGCACCGTTTTAAAATTCCATTTTGAATGTTAAAATCATAGTGAACATGCTATGTAAGTAAATTATTGAACATTACAAGTAAAATTTATGTTTGCTAGCTTGCTCATATGTTGATGGATTGCATGGAATGAATAGGAACCGTGCAGGTCCTTGATAAACCTTCTAAGTTTTGTTGACTTGAAGTTACTCAGTCATCAACAAAACTGGTCTTTTGGATTATTCGTTTGATGCACGTATGTTTACCTTAATAATCAGCTCCAATTGCCTGTTGACAAGTTTATTGGTATGTATAATTTAAAATTTAGTTGCAGTATATTTTCAAAAATAAATCTGATCTACTGTTGGAATTACTGGTTTACTTGCACCATGGACATCCAACAACACCAGAGATGATGCTGTCAGTAATGGAGAAGGCAAATACTAACCAATTTCCCCATGACCTGAGTTCTAATAGTTTTCTTAAATATTAAATATTGATACGCCATAATCCTAATTTCTTAGAGCAAATACCGGTGCTCAACATGTAAAGGACACAGCCAAATTGCATTTTCTTTTATCATTTTTATGAAAATCAATATCTTTTAACACCAATTTTACTCCAATAATTTCTTGGATCACGGTAAATCATTTTTTATTGTATGCAATAAGCTACATAACTAAACGTCATCCGCAGGCCAACCCATAATTTGTAATAAGCTTCAATATGTCATTCATTCATGACCAATCACCCGCGATTTGATGGGTTTGACATTTAACATAGTTTGGTAAATATGACATTTTCTATCAAAAACAGGCAGTGCTCATCATTGGAGGGAAGAAACTAAATGCCAACGCCATTGAACAGTTGTTTCTGAGGCAACCAACTTCCAACTTGTTTGATGCCAGTATAATCAAAAGGAAAATAATTAGCTGTAAGACCCAATGAATAACTAGAGACGTGTGAATGATAGCACTTATTAATTACTGAAATTTTAAAGTTGCCATCAAAAGTATTTAATGGTGCTGATTTGCCAACAAATGATTGGGTCTTGCAGCTATATTAAGCGTGTAAGTCCTAATAAAAATACTCACTCACATATTATCCACACTTAAACATAATAGCAATAATAACACATAGAAAATGACAATGCAAACATCATAAAACAAGTTTCACAATCTTCTACCTAGCAAATTAACTCTATTTTCTATCAAATTAATTTATTTCTGATCTACCATCTAATTGATCATTGAATAGGTTTTCACAATTATAATGTGGACGAACTTAATGAATAATAATCTTGTTTGCAGATTGGGCGGCAATGTGAGAGGGACAACATTGAAGACATGATCAAGAGTATGTATGGCCTTGGTTTCCTGAACCCAATGTCATTTTTGCACTTTCACGAGGTACTCGGTATTAGCCTGCTGTGAGTAAATAGGATCATTATTTATTCATCTACTTGGAGAAGTCATTATAGAATTTACATTAAGTTCTTGACTTTTCACTTAATAAAAGAAGCTATGATGGAATTAACATTAAGTCCTTGACTTTGAGCTCATGTATTCAAGTATTGTAACAAAATTATTTTTGTCATTATTTATCACTTGATATAAAATATGACTAAATTCTCACATCAATAAGTATTGGAATTGATAGTAATTTAAGAAATCTTGCAATACCCCTGTCTTAAAAAAATTGTCCTTATTGGGCCTTGCCCACTTCCAATTTAGTTCATTCAACCATCTAATTTGGAGTTGAAATAAAGTTTTTGTATTACCAATACTATGTTACATTTAGTTTAGTCACTACTTGGATTTCCTAAAAAGCTAGTAATGTTTTATGACAAGTAAAAACATGATGATGTTCGAGGCTTTGAGTAGGATTATAAATACTTCGAATTTTTTTAAATAAAAAGTCCGGCTATATTGGGTACTGGATGTTTCATATAAGAACAAGAATTTCAGTTTGCATTTCATATCATTCATTTGAGTTTCAATGTATATGCAGGTGAGAATATACACTGGTGAGGGGATTAGAAGTGAGCTTGAAGCCAAATTGGAGTATCTACAAGCATCAATAGTGGTGACAACATCAAAGGTCATGCTTCCCAGGCCGTTAATCTCCATTGCAAATGGAATAGCAAGGGAATTGGAGTCCATGAAGAAATGGATTTGTGATCAATTACCAACATCAGGTTCATTGAGAAAATGCATCATGGAAAAGCCATAGGGTACAAGATAGAGAGAAGATTATGAAGAAAATCAACTTGGGAGTTATGCAGTGTGGTTTGGCTTTCAATATGTGATCTGCATAGTTAATCTCTGCATGTACTTCATGTTAATCACATGAAGAGTAGTTTTGCTTCACATACTTGAAAATTTTCTTTTATAGGATTGAGTATGTAATTAATATGCATTTGAATTAGGTTGCAACTCCAGGTTAGAATATCTTGACCACACCTGAGTTTGACCGAATTCTCAAAGCAGCAAAAGACGAGTACAGAGTACTCAAGTATTGATAATTATGTTAACAATTTTGGATAACAGTTTTTATGGTGTAAATTTACCTTTTCTACTCTTAGTAACAAAAAGAAAACTCAATACCTATAATTAAAAATATGGGATTTAACAAACCAAAATATAATAAAAATAAAAATAATAATAAATTAAATTATTATAATTTATCATTTTATATAATTAGGATCCATCTTTAAAATCAATAAGAATCTATATTTAAGATATTGGATTATTATAGTCTTATCTTATTATTATTCAATGAAAGTTTATTTATAAAATTAAAATATAAGTCGTGTATAACGCGGTATCTTGCCTAATCTACTCTTTATTAATAAAGGGGGAATTCAAAACTTGTATGTGATCAAAAATAGAAGATTTGATCAATCAAAATTTAACAAAAATAATAAAATAATTTTAAATTAAATTATTATAGTATATCTTCTTTCAATTAATATATAACTTTAAAGTTAAAATCAATCAGAAACTATATCTAATATATTAAAATAGTATACTCTATTTTATTATTTAATGAGAGTTTATCTATAAAATTAACGTTTATTCCTTGCGCATGGCATGGCATTTTGCCTAGTAGTAATAAAATGAAAACTTAATGCTAGCCTTTAATTAAAAGTAAGAAATTTACCTATCAAAATACAACTAAACGAAAAAATAAATCAAAGTATATCTACTCATTCAATCAGGATCAATCGTCTAAGCCATAATCAATTGAATATATATAATAGATATTAGATTACTTTACTCTATCTCATTAATCAACGAGAATTTACATATAAAATTAAAATTGATTTTAATATAAGTTGTGCATGGTGCAGTTGTGCATAGCTTGACATCTTTGTAGTTATACATTATTATCCGTAGATCTAATAATACAGCTTTTTTTAACTTTTTTTTTTTCAGATTATGTTGGCCAATAACTCTATGAATAGGACAGGTTTAATGAGCAACCGACCATCTTGCTTAGTATGTTAGTTGGCTGTTATACCTAAACTTCCAATTTTTATGGCAATTGAGACATTTGTCACTTGATGACCTGAAATGGTTATTAGGTATTAGATGCACAAGCACATTAATATCAACAAATTTCTGGTTCTAGAATTATAGCAAAGAAATGAATTTTAATGAAATGTGATGGAAAATATTGAAGCATCAACCTTCCACCTGCATAGATTGGACGAGTAGTTGGGTCTTTTGGATTGGTAGAATATTCACTAATAATTGAATGAAATTAAAACTTAGGCTACGTCAACCAATGCTTCCTCAAAAAAGAAATTAATAGTTTCTCTTTAAATAAAAAATGAGAGTTGGCCATGAAGGACATCCCCAGATCCACCCATCAAAACTCAATTATATGTATCCTTGTTAGGGATCCCCGATATTATTTGTACATGAAAAAGAATTTTATATATTTATATAATTTTTTGTTGTAGCGAAGAAAAACCTCCCTTTGTTGAAAGTAAAAATATTTAAGATTCATTGAATATTCCTCCAAACTTTCATCATTTGTCCACCAATAGATTATATTAACGGCAAAATTTTATTTTATAAATCATTTAGTTGGTCTGATGTTCATAGGCACATGTGCCATCAGATTACATAGGCAACTTAATGGTTTGAGCTTTTGGGACAAATGATCAACCATAAAAAATTTAGATGGTATCGGTGTTCAAGTAAATATTAATGGTTCCATTTTCTAGTAACACAAAGTTTTTGAGATTGGTGGCAATCCATCTAAATTGCTCTAAGTTCAACATGATTAAGCTCTCTTTTACAATCATTACATATTACCAATATACTTGAGATGTTCTTAGTTTAATAGATCCTACATGTTGGCAATTTATGTTGCTTAACAAATTTTCTTAAATATATAGCTTGTTTGGGCTCACATGCCTGTGCAACGCATTGATAATCTTTGATCCCACATAGGGCAATATTTCAATTTTAACTATATATTGCTTGCAGTGTTGTTTTACTTTGCCTTCCAAGTATAAAAACTCTACATTAGTTTAAAATTGGCTTCCAAGATCTCAGCTGATAATTAACTTCCCTGGTTCTTTGTCAGGTGAGCACGGTTGGAATTGGATATCCGACATCCATCAGTAAATCCGATCCAGATCCAAAATAATTCCGATCAGATAGGGGTTCGGTCTATTCATATATATTGTATATCTGTGGATATTCGAATTGCATATGGGTTTGGGTTCTCTTATCCATATCTGATCTATATAATATTTTATAAAAATAAATTTTAAAATATTAAAAATAATAAATCTTTATTTTTTTCTCATATTTTATATCGACATTATATTATTTACATTTTTTATCAGATTGAATGCAATCGGTTATGAGATTAGCAGCTATCAGATTCGGATTAGACACGGATATGATAATGTAAACGGAGTATAATATTCATATTTGGGTTAGATTTAAGTTTTGAATGTTCGAATTGGAATAATATTCGAATATATATATATATCAATATCCCATCGACATCCATCCAACCCCATTACTGGGGACTGCAGATTGCGTTCTCCCAACCCAGTCCCCGTACCAAAAACTGCCGGCAATTAAAGAGGTCAAGACTTTTTGTGCTCCATCGGCCAAAGCATGCATCCAAATTCGCAATAACTACCCAACAAACTTAACTGCAGCTTCAAAAAATGGAAGTAGGCACCGCTAACACTCTTGTGCCACCTCTTCTTCTCTTCCATTTATAAATGGCTAGCTGCTCACCATTGTCACTACCACTATCACTCCTACTTCTCTCCATCTGCAATGGCATCTTCTAAGCTCCTGGTAATGGATGCCTTCCTCCTCATTCAGCTCGTTTGTCCGTTACTCCATGTTCATGCTTCTGCAAGTAAAGTGCCGGCTATCATAGTGTTCGGTGACTCCTCTGTCGATGCCGGCAACAACAACCACATATCGACCATTGCCCGGAGCAACTTTGAGCCTTATGGCAAGGATTTTCCGGGAAGGCGTCCAACGGGTCGATTCTGTAACGGCCGGATTGCCACCGATTTCATATCGGCTGCATTTGGTATCAAGGAGTATATTCCGGCGTACTTAGACCCTGCTTATAGCATCAAGGACTTTGCCACCGGCGTTAGCTTTGGCTCGGCCGCAACTGGCTTGGATAGTGCCACTTCAAGTGTCCTGGTAAGCAATATTTTCCCACAACATTGCTCAATTTTGTAACCTCTGTTTTTAAAATGGCAGAATCCAAGTTGAGAAAAATCCAGATTCTTGAAAGAGGTTGGGGGCGAGGACCCTATTCCTCATAAATGACAGTTTTGATGGGCAAATGTCTTTTTTTTACGCCTACCCTCCCCCTTTATTTCGGCCTGAGACCTCCATTGTGCGATGGCCATTCATCACATAAGTTAAAAACATCAATTACATTGCTGAGAGTTTGATTGTTTTGGCAGAATGTGCTAACTCTCTGGAAGCAGTTGGAATACTTCAACGATTACAAGAAGAAGCTGGCCGAATATCTCGGCCCAAGCAAGGCCAACAGCATTGTGAGTGAAGCCTTATATGTAGTTAGCATCGGCACCAACGACTTCCTTGAGAATTACTACCTTCTTCCTGACCGGCCATCGGAATACTCTATCGGCAAGTATGAAGATTACTTGGTTGACATTGCCGGCAAGTTCATGGCCGAGGTTTACGAGCTTGGCGGCCGTAAAATGTCCATGACAAGCCTTCCTCCAATGGGATGCTTTCCCTTGGAACGAACCACCAACCTCAATGGGAGAAACGAATGCAGGGAGGAGCACAACAAGGTTGCTTCAGATTTCAATGACAAGTTGAATGCCAAGGTGGCGCAGATGAGGACAACTCTCCAAGGGTTTGACGTGGTATTCACAGACATTTATCACAAGTGGTTGGAAGTTATGCGCGATCCGCAACAGTACGGTAGGTTATTGAAGATTCATAAGGAAACAAATCTCCTCCGGCGGACGAGATTTCGGTGGTTACGTTGCCACCAGCCACACTGCACGAGAAGTCCCGAATTTCGGGAGAAATCAATAAATTTTAATATTTTTCGTGACGTTGATTGCACTACAAGAGAAGTATGCACAAGTGATACTTTTTTAAGTGACGATCAAAATGGACACGGGCAATTTAATCATCACTTAAAAGAGTTGTTACAAAAGTCTTTCAGATGCTTTCATACTGGGGCGTCACTTATGTGTTACTTTCTTGTAGTGTTTGTGGCAATGAAACCATGGAAATCTCCTCCTCCGGCACTCACTACAGAACACAACACTGTTAGCCACAGTTCATTGACAAAAACCTCATTAGTTTTAAAATTCCTTTTAAGTATCAGACAGTTTCCCCTTTTTTTTTCTCACTTAGCTCTATAGGCGTGATTATCAATCTGTTGAAAATAATCATAGTGGATTCTGTGTTGTGTTTCTTCTGGCAGGATTTGAAAATGCTGCTGAGGGGTGCTGTGCAACCGGGATGTTTGAGATGGGTTATTTATGCAACAGGTGGAACCCCTTCACTTGTTCAGATGCCAACAAGTATGTGTTTTGGGACTCCTTCCATCCAACAGAAAAGACTTATTTCCTTCTAGCCCAGCAATCATTGAAAACAACACTGGCCAAATTTTTATGACTTGGAGCTAGTGATTGAATTACAAATAGCTATTGAATTTTAGTATAGTATCTATTATAGTTATGTGTTTTAGGCAGCTGGGTGATCTCTGTTACTTGGTGTTACCAGGAGTAAAATAAAAGTTGTTGCCTATTTAGTAGAAAACATGTTTAATTCTTGTGTTCATTGTTTGAGACTTCTACCAACAAAGTGGATTATGTGTCGGTCTCTCAATGGCCATCAACAACAGTAATGCTTTGAAAGGGATCCTCTGGACTTTTTTGCAACAGAAATGCTCTATTGATCTATGTTTCAGCAGATGATGATGCCTGCAGAGCAGGAAATTGGAAGTTTTCTATAACTTGGGTAAAATTGATCTGTTTAGTACAGCTTTAAATTAATTTAGGGTTTTTTCATTATTATCATTTAATTTTATTAATTTTCTCGGAAAAATGTCATTTATATAGTGGTTTACTTGTTGGGTACATCTCTCGAGTTTATAAATTCTTTACCATAAACCAGCTTGAGAATTTAAACTTCGATGAATTGAATAAAATTTTATGTTGTGCGCTGGAGAAACTTTTGATGTGATTCTACAATATGCCCGCGAGGAATCGGTTATTCATTAGCGCCGGTGAGGAGTCACTCGTCTCCTTTCTGTTCTTCCCCATATGCCTGCTACAGTCATCTGTTCTTCTTCATTAACACCTTTTCTTCTCTTCATTAACACCTTTTTTAGTCATTTCTTAGCATCAATATTCTCCCTCTTTCTATGCCCATCACCCCTGTTCGTATAAGTATTAGTTCTTCTGTTCTCTCCCTTTCTATCCTACTTTACTATGCATCCCTTCTGAGAAAAGAATCTCTAGTATAGTTTCTTTTTGTTAGGCATTGCTTATTATTTAGGGAACAATGGAGGGTTGGTGTACAAAGGGCATCGGGCCATCTCTATAATTGCTGGATGCATGACCCTGACATTTTTTTTCGTATTAGGAGTAATAATAATAATAATAATAATAATAATAATAATAATAATAATAATAATAATAATAATAATAATAAAATGATTTCTAAACATGGTGTTCAAACTTAATTTCATGAGTTCATATTGGTTTTTGTTTCTTTTTTTCCCACTCACAAAATTAAATTAGGAGTGTAACAGCCTAATTAGTATAAATTATTGGTCTTTTAAAAGTGATTAATCATGTTAAAAATTATAATTATTATCCCAGTAATAAATTTGATCTTATTGTGATAAATATTAGATATGAAATTAACTGACTAACTAAATAATTGGAACCTTGCAAGAAACATGGATCATAATTTATTTTATGTAGTTACAATTGTGAAAAACGTTTTATAGGTTGCATGCCCTTTGTAGGCATCAACCTGGCCTCTTTTACGCAAACCGGGGATTATCAATGTCTGAGCATATGATAAAAATTATCTTCAAGAGATCAAATTAACAAGTCATTTTAGATATAAACGTGCAAACAATCCCGAAGAGTGGGCCAAAAAAATTATGTTTAGCAAAAGGGAGAAAAGCCAACGTGGTATTTGCTACCGGCACAAATATTAATAGCAATTGATCATGTGATACATTTACAACGAATAACCTACAACAAGCTCTCTCCATAGTTAAAAGAACTACCAGATTTGCAAGTGACGTTTAAACTTTAAAGCAAGTAATCAATACAAATACATGGCCTCTACATACATATATAAAATAATAAACATAAAGTTATAGTGGCATGCATGCATGATGCAACTGTGGCAGCTACAAATTGGAATCTCAACTTGCCAAACTGATCCATACAGAATCTAGAATAAAACCTACCTGTTTATTTACACCAGTAGCTATCTCTATTTATTCCTTGCATAAACATAGCTGTTAAAGGAAGGAGATTCAAGAACAAAAACTTATTCTTCCCATGTGTTAACATTTTACATATGAAACCAACATTGTCTAGAATCATTTTATGATACTTTTTGGCTTGATATTATATATATGATCATGTGGCGCTTGGGCTTGCAGCCTTTAAAATTATGGCGGCTTCCAACTTCAACATACATGGAGTTGATCAATTGATTCAAGCAATATATTTACCTTGTGGAACCTTTGAGGGGAATGCAGTATATGATTCTGAAGATAAAGCTTTAGAAGGTGATGGCGGCTCTATATTTTTATACTTAGTTTCCAAAATAAAATGGACTTGGTCAAAAACTCCTTGAATCGATTCTATTGACGACATCAAACTCTATGGTTGATTCTAATATTTAACAGGACTTTATGAGTTAATATATGTAATATTGGGGACAAGGATAGGGTATAGGATTCCAAAAGCACAAGCATTAGATCAAGATCAGAATATTTTGACGATGGTGATATATATAACTAGGCCGAAGAAAAACGTATTAAGATCACTAGCTCTGATACTTAGAAGATGAATCAGTTGATGTTAAGATATATACTTGGTTAATTCATCGTAGAAAATATCGTGGATCGGTTGGATGCAATTATTTAGGTGGCCGGCGCCAATTCACTACTTAGTCATTATCTTCACATGTTCAATTTTACATTTGCACTAGGTAAAAAACTTGCTAATTGAATAAATATTATCATGTAAAACCTGTGACTCGAGTTAGAGTTTTACATTAGCAAACTAGTCAATTCAACTGTCGGTTCGAGTCAAGTCAATTTCATGAACCACATACTGAGTCAAGGCTAGCCGTGAATTATGAGTGATAAGGGTCAAGTGTACCTAAGTATGTAATGATAACATCGGAAATGAGTATATGACAGTATGTAGTATTTTTTTATGTATTTAATCATAAAATTATTGTTAGGCCGAATAACGCATTAAAACACGTTATAGGATAGTTTGGGTGAGCTATTAGTTATAGAACATGTCATTGTGGTGTTATTGTGTGTATTATATTTTATGAGATTTTTCTCTATTGTTATGGATTTTTTTAAGATTTATTATCAATTAATTATTATTTTTTACTCGAGTCGGAGTCATGTCAGCTTTTATTTATGAGATTGCCCCCTGAGAACTCTTCTCGACCATTTCTCCCCCAAACTATGATCACCACATATCGATACCCCCCGTCCTTACCGCCGGCATTGCCTCCGGCATCCTCAACGCCGCTGCTGAGCCCCGCCGGGTCTTAGCCATGCTGCCCCAATTGCCCTTGTCCACCACCCAATCTCCACGATACCAAATCTCCGCGTGATCGTGCCATGCTCCGTGACACTAATTCGCCGTCGTCCAAACCGTTCTGCCGCCGCCATGCCACCAACACCACTCCCTTCGACCCCCGACCATTTCCCCCATACCCAGTGCAACTGCCAAGGACTAATCAGATAAGCCAATCGATCCTGGCAGACTAGTCACTGTCGCCAGCAGTCATTGCCATTGTTGTCATCCTCACCACCACCACCATTATGTTGACCTTGCCAAGCTGATGCCGACCCATAGCCCTGATTACCTCGCCAAAAAAATTGCTAAAAAATTGTCAAAAAGTCGTAGGAAAACTGCTGAAAGCTATCGGAAACCATCGAAAAACTGAGTTCACTGAAATTCATAGAATCTTCTTCCGAATTCGTCCAGTTGAAGTCGATCGATCTTCGGATGCCATTGGGTGCCAAATTCGAGTCTCGAGCCTTGAAACAAAACCCTAAATGATGCGAGATATAATTAACTTTGATTTAATTTCTTAAAAATGATAATTATTAGCATAACATGTTAGGATTGATGAATTAACCTGTTTAATATTTTATACAAATATGAATTTGCTTGATTGAATTGTATTAAAAGAATGCGAAGGAACTAATTAGGTAAACTAAGTATCTTATATGGATTAAGATTGATGAGTGTTTGATGTGAGTATGCATTGATGTGTGTGTGTGCTATAGGATGTGTGAATGCATTATAAACGGGTGTTAGCTTTTACTTTGATGTGTAGGTATATAGTAGGAGCTTGCCGCCTAGGCACGTGGACACGATTGAAGCTTCTACCAGGTCTACTTATGACTCATTTCTAGTTTGACGTCTATATTTTATCGTGTTTTGTTTTAAGAGATAATTAAATTTGTCCAGTGGTGGATTTATTTTATCCCACTCCACATGGGCCATTTAATCATATGAGATTTTCGTATTAATAACCATCGAGAATGAGATCCTAAAGTTTATTTTTGAAAACTTAGATCTAGCTCACGATGCTTTCGGACTTATTATATTGAAATCCCTACCAAAGCCTATGTACATGTAGTTTTTGACATTTTTAATGAGATTTGAGACGAAGGAAAATTGACGGCCGCATCTTGAGATAAGGAGTGTGTTTGTCAAATAGGGCTCTGGAATTGGTGAGTGTCCATTCTATTCTCGAGGGATCCTGATAACTCCACCTTTGAGTTCCTCAAACTCGGAGAAGTATGGAGGTTTATGGGTACTGCTATGCAACACATTTGTAGACTTATGGTTTCAAAGGTACTGAAGGCGTATTCCTGAGATTACTCGGCCTCTGTACTCAGGGTCAGGAGTAATATAGAGGATGTAGAGGACTGAAAAGTAAGAGAATGATTTTCTCGCGCAAGGGATAGTTTGAAATAGCCAATGAAAAAAGATGAGATAGAAAGGGGATACTATCACGCAAGGTCGACGACTCTTAATTATTGCCTTTAGAGAGTTCTATGAGTAATGAGATTTTCATTCCACAGGAGGGTTAAATCTCCTGTGTCAGTTTATTATTTGTTATTTCTGGACCAGTAACGCTCGTTACTGATGGATTTTTATTATTTATGTCGGTGAGAACTACAAGAAATGAGCGTTGTCAGGACTGCGGAGGAACATCACATATGTACCTAATGAGTCTAATTGGTGACGATGATGTGTATTGAATTGTTTTAATTGATGTACATTAAATGCTATTCTAAAAATGATATAAATATTTTGCATGTGAATGAAAATAAATAGGTTGAGCTATGAAATTTAGACTCGGCTCAGATGATGAGGAAAGTAATGATAACTGGAATGTGAAAGAAATGTTATGTTTGGAATGTATTTTTAGTTTTTATTGTTATAAATATATACTGCTTATTGTTAACAGGGTGGTCCCTATTACACTTTTAGATGAGATTTTGTCCATTTTATTTTAAACATAGCTATTTTTTTAAAACTTTTCGTTTGTTTGGCTTATTTATGTTTGATTGCATATCATAGCATGCATGTAGGAAAACGTTAGAACCCACGCATCTCATTCATGCTTTGCATGTTGCATCACCATCTTGAGACGTCGAGGGTAGATTCAGGTCAACCTAACTGAATCAAGTAGATTAACGAACGATTTGGTCGCTGGTAACATTTCTGGGTTGATTCATGGATGAAACAAAATAGGGTGTTACATATCATCCCAACAAGGACTCTATTCCATGATTCCTATTGTTTTTATCCTATATGATCAAGTCACATAATCCGATATTGTTTTAGCCTTCTTTTTCTCCTTTATTTTATGATAGGTACAAACAAAATAATGCTTTTATATTATTAATGGCATATAGTTGTCCTGCTAATTACTTTACTATTACATTGCATTGCCAATCTCAAGCCTGGAGAAAAGAGGAAGGTGGTGTCATGAAAAGTATATATCTGACAATATGTTCATAAAAATTTGTTATTTATAATCAGAGGGTCCTAGTTTTGAATCAATATCCCCAACACTCTTTTGAGCGTCACGCAAATGGAAGAAGAAGAAGAATGTGGATCCTCTAAATAGGATAGTTGTGATCCTCATGTAGTGGTATTTCCATGACCAAATTCTACATAAAAAAGCATTAAGAGAATTAGGAGTTCAATATATTAAAGAACATCTATATATGGGAGAGAATAATCTTAGTGGCATAAATAAAGCTAAAAACACCAATACATAGCTCCCAATAGAAGCAAATACCTTTGTTTTATTAGCTCATGGATAGAAACTATACCACATATATAAATCCTATTTTGTATATGGTATGGGCATTGGGTACATCTAAATATGACTAGCCATTTTAATAGACTTACACCTGTTAAGTGTTTAAAATATACAATATTTACTTATGTTTTTAATGTGATTTTGTACTTCCTCAATATAAATATTATTAATAAAGTGATATTTTACTTTATTTTCTTAGTTAATTAATATTTTATTTGATATACTTATATTTGGTTTTTTAATGCAGAAAACCATTAAAAACTTGTTTAAATAATTAATGTAACATGCAAGTATACACGGTCAAAATAAGTAATATAATGATAAATTCGAGTATCGTTCCCACAGAGAGATGAATTTCCTTGAATTAATTAAAGAGAATTAAATTAAAAGCAAAACAAAAATAATTGACTTAACTAAATCTCAATAATAACTTTAAATAAAAGGAGAAGTTAAAATGATAAAACTCGTTCTAGAGTCGAATTTCCCTTAACATGAATTTAATCTTCATCAAATCTTACTCTTATCTTCTATTCCCTCAAATTGTCGATCTAGGATAGTTATATGACATGGTGGCTCTCGCTCCTTAATGCTTCTATTATTTTGCCTCAATTTCTACCTCCCGGTGATAATTTATTAATCAACAAAATAACGCATTATGATTTGCCTTCCAATCACATACGGTGTTGTGTATCTCCCGACCATAACGACAAACAAGTCAAAAGACTTGTCGTATGATGAATTATCAATGACTAATTTAATTAATTTCTCCCGAAATCTAATTAAACCTCATGATCTAAGAAATATGCGATCAATCTATTCTTAGTATTAAGAACATGATAACTCAAACAATCCGATTGAATAAAAGAATAAGAGCTTAAAATGAATTCAATTAAAACATGTTAAGTTCCATTCTTCTCTAGAACGAAAAAGAATTATTTCATAATGAAAATAAAAGACAATATAAAAAAGAAACTAGTCTTTATTATGAAAAGAAAAAAATTACAAAAAAACTAAAATTACTTCTATTACTAAATTCCTAAGCTAATAGATGAGATACGATGAGATCTAATTCCAACAACAAATGACCACCCCTTTATATAGAAGAGGAGACACAAAAATTCGTAGAGGATGTTCACAAATCAACCTAGTCTAATTAATTATAATGTCCCTTCAAGTTTCCAATTCCACGACTCCGTTGAACACCAAAAATTGTAGCCATTGGGTGGGGCCAATTGTCATAACCATAAGCTTCTATGTTTTCAATGGTTTTCTGCATTAAAACACCAAATTTAAGTATATCAAATAAAATATTAATTAACTAAGAAAATAAAGTAAAATATCACTTTATTAATAATATTTATATTCAGGAAGTACAAAATCACATTTAAAACATAGGTAAATATTGTTTATTTTAAACACTTAATACACCCTCAAACTTAAACTTTTGCGCATCCCGAGCAACATATCATAACCAAGAAAATTTTGCTACACAAAAATACTTAGTCCCCATTATATTCTCATATGATCATTAATCAAACTATCAAGAGGCAACAAAATGTCGATCAAATCAGAAATTCCCTTTCATCAATCACACTCAAAAGAAGGCTCTTCATGTGTACGTGTAAGATAATCCATTGGCTTATCATTCTCATATGCAACAAAGAGAATACAATCAAGCACATGCTTAAATATGTTTACCTTTCGTTCCCATCTCCACTAATGTAGGCAATACCAATTCAATGGATTCAATAGGTCTTGATAGGTTATAGCGGGGCCAGGGGTTCGAGACTAAAAATAAGATAAATAGGATAGAAAAAGCATAGGCTAATATGCACCCTAACATTAAATATCCTTTCTAAATCCTGACATACATGTACAACAAATCCCCAAACACCAAAACAATACGACACAAACTTTTTTTTTTTTACTAGAGGTTACTAACCTCTTTTATTTCAAACCAGTGGAAGCTCATTGCTTCATCTTGTGCATACCGGTGGAGGATCATTGCCTCATCTTTTTTTATTTTCATTTTCTTCTTTTTTTATTTTTTATTTTTTTTATTTTTTACAAAGCAAAGTGCCAGGAAAATCCACAGTATCTACTCAATCACCACTCTATGAAAATCAATGCCTTCCCCCCATACTACTCAAAGTATCATCCCTCATAGAATTTAGAATGAATTTAAAACACTAGGGTGCTAGGACTTAAGCAACAAGATATAATTTTAATAAAATGGCCAAGGCTAAAATAAGGGAAATCAAACAAACTTGTATAATAAAAGCCATGAAATTGTGTGCAAAAAGAAATGCCTATATCATTTTTCATCTACTTGGCAAGCCAAATATTTTGCCTCGAAGGTTGCTAGGGCAAATTCTAAAAGTCATGACTATCATGTACAATCCTTATTGCAACACATTCATTGAAATCATTTAAACCAAAGGATTGTGAAAATAATATAAGGTAAAGAACCAACTCTCGAATGTAATCATTTACTCAGTTCATCCTTCATATCAATTAATCAAGTTTTCCCAAGAAATGTAAAACTAATTCACATATATCTATCATTGAACTAAGAGACTAAAATATTGTTGCATAATAAAATTTTTATTCTAACTATATTATATATCTAAACATGAGTCAAGCATGAAAAATATGCACAAAATTAAAGCATCCCCCACACTTAAAGCATCCTCAATGTTGAACAAAATATAAATAAAGCTAAAGATAAAGAAGTGAAAGAGAACTCCCTTGGGATGATTATCATGAATAACTAAAATGCACTTGACCCATCTACAAAATAAAAAGAAATATTTAAAACAAATTCTACGAATAAAAATAAACTTTTAAAAGAAATCACTTGGGTTGCCTCCTAAGAAGCGCTTGGTTTAACGTCTACAATCAGACGCTAGTTTCTTGAGTTCAGGAGAAAATGACCAGCAGCCACACCAGATGCCTTTCATGTCTACTATAATCCAAGCAATGACTGACTTGTGGTCTTTTATTGTTCTAATTAGATTTCTTCCTGTCATATGGTTAGCTCTGAAGACATAATAACAAAAAAAGTGTCATTAAGCCCTAAGAAAATATACCTGTGATGTTTTGGAAGTTGCTTTAGCTCTAAAATTGGTGGCATAGGTGGCACTTCAATTGATGGCAGCAATCTATGTAATGGTAGAACTGATCGAAAAAATATGTGGAATTGTAAATCTAAGGGTTCCATAACTCTGAATTTCCTAGGCATGATCGGTTGCGAATCTAATACTTTAACCATCTCTTCCACATCAATATCTTTTTCACAAAGAGAAATTATGGCTTTATGCAATCAATTACTAAATTGATTCCCTTTGCCTCCAAGTAAGTTAACCAATGTATTGGGTTCATGTTCGTTATTTGGCTTTTCATTATTTTCCTTAATTACATTTAGCTGAACTGGTTCCTGTAAAATAATACCACTCTGCGTTGTTACAACTTTGCAATGCTCTTGACCATCTTTCCTTGATTGTTCTGGTTGGCTGGGAAGTACACCCTTGGGTTGCTCACTTGGTTCCTTGTTTAATTGTACCATAACTTGTTGCATAAACTGTTGTTGTTGTTGCTGTTGATTCTGCATGAATTGTTGCATAGTTTGCTGCATATTATTGAACGTTTGGATCAACTCCGGTTGTTGTGGCTGAAAAGGAATTGAAGGAGGTCGAGAAGGCTGTGATGGCGGTGGTGGATTATTGGGGACAACAGTTGTTTGTGAAGAATTATTCCATGAAAAGTTGGGGTTATTGCGCCAGCCCGCATTGTAGGTATTGGAATTGTTATTCTTATTAAAGTTGCCTACGTAATTAACTTGATCTATTGTGTATTGACCTATACAATTTCCTTGTCCACACCATTCACACATTGGCTCCACAGCCTTAACCTGTCTCTGCATATTAAAATTTTGATCATGATTAGCTAAAGCATTAACCTGTGCAGATAAAGCAGTAAGTACATCTAATTCTAAAAGTTATTGTGGGTCCATGGCTTCTTCTTCTATTGCTTCTTTTGCTCTTCTTCCAACGACACGTAAATTTCTGAATGTCCTTTCAAATGATAACAAGGAAGAAGACAATAATAGAGTTTTTTTTTCTTTTCTATTTTTTTTTGTTTTTTTAAAAAATAGACACTAAAATAAAAAAAAAGAAAGAAAAAGAAAACACTCAAAATTATAATCCTAAATTAACTAAGAACATTCAATCTCCTCGGCAACGACACCAAAAACTTGTTCGAATAATTTAAATATCATGCAAGTGTACACGGTCGAAACAAGTAAAATAATGATGAGTTTGAGTATCGTTCCCACAGAGAGATGAATTTCCTTAAATTAATTAAACAAAATAAAATTAAGAGCAAAACAAAAATAATTGACTTAACTAAATCTCAATAATAACTTTAAATAAAAGGAGAAGTTAAAATGATAAAACTCGTTCTAGAGTCGAATTTCCCTTAACATGAATTTAATCTTCATCAAATCTTACTCTTATCTTCTATTCCCTCAAATTGTCGATCTAGGATAATTATATGACATGGTGGCTCCCGCTCCTTCATGCTTCTATTATTTAGCCTCAATTTCTACCTCCCGGTGATAACTCAAACAATCCGATTGAATAAAAAAATAAGAGCTTGAAATGAATTTAATTAAAACATGTTTAGTTCCAGTCTTCTTTAGAACGAAAGAAAATGTTTACTCCATAATAAAAATAGAAAACAATATATATAAAAAAACTAATTTTTATTATAAAAGAAAAATAATTACAAACTAGAACTACTTCTAAGAAGCCACGAGTTGAGATGAGATATGATTCTAACAACAATTGGCCACCCCTTTATATAAAAGAGGAGATACAAGAATTCGAAGAGGATGTTCACAAATCAACGTAGTCTAATTAATTATGATGTCCCTTCAAGTTTCCAATTCCTCGACTCCGTTGAACACCATAAATTGTAGCCATTGGGTGGGGCCAATTGTCATAACCATAAGCTTCTATGTTTTAAATGGTTTTCTACATTAAAACACTAAATTTAAGTATATCAAATAAAATATTAATTAACTAAGAAAATAAAGTAAAATATCACTTTACTAATAATATTTATACTCAGGAAGTACAAAATCACATTAAAAATATAGGTAAATATTGTATATTTTAAACACTTAACAACACCTCGTCTCATATAGCACTCATCAACCAATCTCAATCCCGAAATGGGACTAAGGCCGGAAATACTACAACCCATTTCCCATACCATAGAATTGTAATATTCCACCACGCTCCACCTCACCAACCCAGTGCCCATTCCAGGTGGCTCTCACTCTAGGCAGTTTTAACTCCAATATTTAGGACTTTTTTCCTGCCTTGGGTAGCCCTCTCCTAAGTATCCCTTTCCTAGGTCACTACCTTCCGGATGTGACAAGTGGAGAGATGGACTGGCTCTGATACCACATGTTATGGGCTTTGGGATCTCAAAATGACTAGTTATCTTAAGAGACTTACACCTCATCTCATATAGCACTGACCAACCAATCTCAATCCCGAAGTGGGAATAAGACCGGAAACACTACAACCTCATGTCTCATACCATAGAATTGTAACATTATTTGATAGTCTTCGTAAACATTTCTTACCAAGTTAGCATCCCTTATTGATTCTTCATTCCGATAGAAATATGATAATCTAATTTTAAATTATACTTAAAAATGTCCTTTATTGATTGATTCTTCAAAAAGAGTTCATTAAATATTTATACTCTTGTGATTTCACCAACTCACCCATAATATCTAACCACTTCATTAATTATTATAATTTTTGCAAAATTGACTCAATTTATTAGATACTTAAAATATCAAAAGACAATTAATAACAAAATGCAAAAAGATATTTAAAAACATAATACATTTCTCACGATGAAAGGATATAATTTCAATGAAAAAAAATATTGTTAGAAATTATTATTTAATTTTTATTTATTTACTAAGAGTTGTGACTCTCCTAAAGGTAGCAACCTTTGATGAAAAGTTATTAGACCAAAAGTTGTTACTAGTAGACGATACATTCTCATTCTATATAAATATACTTGTTTGGTTAGAATGATACACAAGTTACAAATTCGATTTCAATTATTTGTGTCAGATAATTCGGGAGATCTGGTCTAACATATGAGAATTAGATGATTTCCGATTTGTGATTTTATCTAGACTAGAGGTCCAATTTTTGTGTGCATACAAGGTAAGTAATTTATATTACTTCATTATTTTAATTAAATATGTTTAATCTTCAAGTATAAAATTGACGCAAATTGAAATTGCTATTGTAAAAACTCGATCAGAAAACATACATTAATTTCTCATCAAGTAACGTCACGACTGTTGGGCCCTTTGGGCCCCCACCCAAGCTCCACCAACACTATTGGGCCCTTTGGGCCTCAAAAAGAGACTTTCAACAACCAAAGGAAAACTCGCAATAGGTGTCACGGGCCTTCTTATTCCAAAAGTTAACTAAAGGAATAAGGCTTTCCCATTAGCCTATATACAAGTCACCAACAACCTCTACGACCGATGTGGGACAAACCCAACAACTCCCCTTCACACATCGGGCGTCCCGAAACAATCACCGTCTAACAACCTCCACTTTTTCATCAAACGGCACCCACAACTCCGGCGACCCCGCACCCACTTGGAAACTCCC
>JAVDBV010086394.1:0-31267 GCA_032619315.1 Piper longum | reverse complement strand
TTCTGATAACTCATTCTCTGCTCATTCATCTCATTATCATCACATACTCGCTACACATTACCCTCACAACTCATACACGTGACCGGCATCGGCTCAGTATACGTGTTCTGAAATACACTCAACTCGATCCGACGGCTGAACCGATCGACTAACGACTATAAAACCGTGACTCGCATCACGGGTTTTACACAAGGCAAATGCAAGCTTTATTTGTGACTAGGGCAGACCTTTTGGGGTCGAGGACCGCACCTTTAGTGGAGAGTAGCTGTCGGCAATGTAGGTTGCTAAGGGGTGCAAGCGAGGGGCCTTGACTTATCTTGTTGTGTTGTAGAGATCCAGCCGGACCATGTGGTGGTGGTGCTGGATACACTACTAGAGCTGTTGGAAGAGTATTTTGACTTGATGTTAGCAGAATTGCCAAACGGGTTACCTTTCGAGAGAATGGTTGAACACCGGATCAAGACGGAGCCAGGGACGAGGGCACCAGCAAAGGCACCATACAGAATGTTACCGAAAGAACTCACTAAATTAAAAATCCAGCTGGGAGAGCTACTAGATTCGGTGAAAATTCAGCCATCGACTGCACCATATGGAGCACCTGTTCTATTCCAAGAAAAGGTAGATGGGTCGTTGAGATTGTGTTTCAACTACATGGGATTGAATAAGGTAACCATTAAGAACTAGTACCATGTTCCTTCAATAGCTGATTTATTTGACAGACTAAGTGGAGGGCGGCCTTCACGTGGACCTGAGGTCACATTATTGGCAAGTTCGGATTGTGCTAGAAGATGTGTCAAAAATAACTATGGTCACAAGGTATGGGTCATACGAATTCCTTGTGATGCCATTTGGGTTAACAAATGGGCTAGCTACTTTTTGCAATCTGATGAACGATGTGTTCCACGATTTTATTGATAAATTTGTGGTAGTGTATTTGGATGACATTGTTGTGTACAGTTAGTCCATGGAGGATCACTGAGGACACTTGAGGTAGCTTATGAATCAGTTGATGGAACATCAACTCTATGTGAAAAAAGAGAAATGTGAGTTCGGCCTAGAGGAGATCAGCTTCCTAGGGCACATAATTGGTTAGGGAAAGGTGCACATGGAGGAATCAAAGGTTTGAGCTATTGTTGAGTGCCCGGAACCAACAAAGGTGATAGAGTTGAGGAGCTCTACAGGAAGTTCATAATTGGGTACAACTAGGTAGTGTCACTGTTGACTGATTTGCTGAGGAACAGTCGTCTTGGGCATGATCAGAGCCATGCCAAGCAGCTTTTGATGAGCCAAAATATAAAACCCGTGACTCGAGTTAGGTTTTTTAGTCTCAACCGGTCGATACGACCATTATTTTTAGTCAAGTCAATTTCAAAACATGCGTACCGAGCCGAGGCCAGTCATGTGTTATGAACCATGAAAGTCATGTGTGCCCAACTATATGATGATAATGCCAGCAAGACATTAGCAAAATCAGTTATCAGAATATATGAGAGTATACCATATTTTTCATTATCTATTTTAATTAAATCGTAAAATTATTTTTAGGCCGAATAACGTATTAGGATGCGTTACAGGTAGTTTGGGTGGGTTATTACTTATAAAGCATATCATTGATGTATATTATATTTTATGAGATTTGTTTTCTTGTTCTCTAGATTTTTATAAGTATTACAAGTTAATATTACTTTTGACTCAAGTCAGAGTGGAGTCAAATTTTGTATTATGAGACAACCATTCGTTTTCTAACTGACCGTTCATTTTTCTCACTGATCGTTCATTTTTCTCACTGACCGTTCATTTTTATCACCTAACCATTCGTTTTTCTCACCCTAACATCTATATATTTCACACTTCTAGCACTGTCACCATTCATCCTTCTCACTTAGCGTCTTCTTTTTCTTCCTTCCATCTTCCCTACAACCCTCACTTGAGCCGGCCACAACCTAGTCACTGTCGCCGTGTGACTAATAATTCGGTATAGACTTTTATCAGATTTAATTATTTAAAATTTATAATTATTAGCACAACATGTTAAGAATGATTAACTGTTGTGATAAATTTTTTATTGTGAATGAAGTGATGATTTGCATGATTTGATTGATAGTTAGTGTTCTAATTAAGTAAACTAAATTTAAGCATGCTAATTGACTGGAACGTAACTTAGAAAAACATAATAAAAATAGGATGAGATATTTTTACATTGATAATTGTTTGATTATTGTTAAATGATAATTGCATCGTAGGTGTGATATTCATGATGAGTTGATGCATCATTTAGTTAGTGGGTGTTAGCTTCTAAATTTGATGTGTATGTACGGAGTAGGAGCTCACCGCTTAGGCACGTGAACACGCTTGGAGCTTCTACCAGGTTCGTTTAGGACTCCTTTTGTATTTATCGTCTCATTCTATTGTGTTTTTTTTAGAACAAGAAAGAGGATGTATAAGGTGGTGATTTTTATCGTATCCCACTCTACACGGGCCATTTAGCCGATCGTATTTCTGGATTAATAACCCTCAAGGATGAGATCCCTAAAGCATGTTTTTTAAACCAAAATCCACTACAAGATACCTTTGGGCCTATTATATTAAATTCCATTCCTAGGCCTATGTATATAGTTTTCACAGTTTTAGTGAGATGTGTGACCAAGGAAATTTGACAACCACACTACACGAGAGGACGCTCGCATTCAAAGTGAGCTCGGGAACTGATGGGGGTCCACTCCATTTTCGAGGGATCCTGACAACTCCATATCTGTGTTCCTCAAACCCGGAGAAGTGTGGAGGTTTACGGGTACTGTTGTGCAGCACATGTCTAGACTTGTGGCAAAAAAGGGTATTGAAGGCGCATGTCTAAGAGAATGGCTAAGGAAAGAAAATGTTAGGGAAAGAGAAAGTTATGGATAGGGGACGTTGTCGACTCGAGGGCGACGGCTCCTATTAGTGCCCTTGTGAGAGTTCTTGAGGAAGTATATATGGTTTTTATTCAATAGGAGGGTTAGCTCTCCTACACCAGTTATATTAGTTATTTCCTAGACAGGTAACACTCGTAACTGACTATTTTTAATATCTATGCAGGTGAGAATCGTGAGGGATGAAAGCTATAGGGATTGCAGAGGAGCAGCATAGAACCGCACACATGTGTACCTACCGTGAGTAATGTGTAATGATGGCGTGTTGATATTGTGTGAATGATGATAATCATGTTGTGATATGTTATGATAACTGTATGTGAAACGAGTAGATGAATGTAAATAAACTGGGAGCCTTGCAATTCAAACTCAGCTCAGATAAAAACGAAGTAGATAATTATTGAACGCCATGATAGATTGTCATGTTTAATATTATTTTGATAAAATATACATATCCTTGTTGTGGACAAGTTGGCCTTATTGCACTTTCAATGGAAACTTTGTTCGTTTTTCTATAAAAATAGATGTTTTTTCTTTCGATTTCACATTTATTTCTTTTGTTCTGGTTTTGCTTGTATGCCATGGCATGCATATAGGACTGTGTTAGGACCCAATAATTCCATCCATTTTTTGTATGTGACATCACCATCTTAAAACATCGTGGGAGATCCGGGTCGACTTAACCAAATCCAGTAATTTAGTGAATGGTTCAGTCACCGGTGACATTTCCGGATCGGTTCATAGATGAACCGGAATGGGTTGTTACATGAAAGCTGCAATATCATCACAGCCAATATTGAAATTACCGAATTTCAATAAACCGTTTAAACTGGTGATGGACGCTTTGGACAAAGCCGTGGGTGGTGTACTATAGCAAGATGGGCATCCGAAACCTTTTGAGAGCTGGAAGCTAAAGGATGTTGAGATGAGGTATTCATTGCATGAGAAGGAGATGTTGGCAGTGGAACATTGTCTAAGAGTATGACAAGTGTACTTGATGGGATCAAAGTTCGTGATGATTATGGGCAATGTTGCTAACACTTTCTTCAGGACCCAGAAGAGATTATCACCGCGGCATGCAAGGTGGCAGTGGTTTCTAGCGGAATATAATTTCAAGTGGCTACACCAACCTGGAAAATCCAATCAGGTGGCAAATGCCCTGAGCAGGTAGAATATGGAGGTAGTTGGCGCTATGTCAGAGATAGAGACAGTGCTATTGGGGCAAGCAAGTTTGGGAGTTGGCAAGGGCAGATCCAAAATACAAGAATCAGAGGGGGGCTGATTTAGAAGTATTGGTTAGATGATGGAGTGGTCTATTCTAGTGGGGGTTGGCTATATATCTCTATGGGTACGCTGCAATGATAGCTGATGGAGGAGTCTCATGACACCTAGTGAGCAGAACATCCTGGTAGAGACCGGATGTATGCTCTAATGGCTAGAGCGTATTATTAGCAGGGAATGTAGGCCAATATTGAAGCTTTTGTCAGGTCTTGTCTAGTGTGTTAGAAAGACAAGGTGGAGACACGACTAGAGGAAGGCTTGCTACATCCTCTACCTACACCTACGAGGTCGTGGAGTTCTATCTCAATGGACTTCATATCTGGGGAATGTCATCAGTGATGGTTGTAGTGGATCGATATCCAAGTACGCTATAGTTACAGCAGGTCCACATGAATGCTCAGATGAGAAAGCTACTGAACTGTTCTTCAGAAACGTGGTCAAGTACTTTCATGTACCAGCTGACATTGTGAGTGACCGAGACGTCAGATTCATAGGCAGGTACTAGATGGGTTTGTTTGGTTTACTAGGAAGTAAGCTGAACTTTTCAACCGTCAATCACCCTCAGTTTAACAGGTAGACTGAGAGGATGAATGCATTACTTGAGGAGTATCTAGGGCATTTCATCACAACCAGTCAGAGGAGCTCGTAGGAGCTTCTTTATGTGGCGTAGTTTTGCTATAATCTACGCCGATCTTCAGCTACGGGGATAAGTCCTTTTGAAGTTGCGATGGGCTACCAACCTCTTACACAACTAGAGGTTGCTCTACAGGGACATGGAGTGAAGTGTCCAGCTGCATACAAGTTTGACAAGGATAGGCAAGAGTTGTATGAAGACACAGTGAATTCATTATCCAAGCTAACAAGCCAAATGAAGAAGAATGCAGACTTGAGGAGAAGGCTGGTATCATTCAGTGTGGGGGACAAAGTGATACTGAAGCTCACGCCACAGATTTGGAAGAAAATCAGGTGTACTGAAGGGCATCGAGAATTGGAGGAAAGGTATGACAGTCCTTTTGAGGTGGAGAGAGTAATTAAGAGTGTAGCATACAAGTTGAAGCTTCCCAAGAGGTACGGACTTCACCCAGTGTTCCATCCAAGGAGAGCTCCTCCTAGGAGAGCTCCACTTACTATCAGGCAACAATTAAAGAAGAAGGTGGGGAAGATTTTGGGGCACATGTAAGGTGTTTCAAACACCGAGATGGAGTATCTTATTAAATGGAAGGGGGAGCCGAGAAGTGAAGCTAGTTGGGAGTGAGAGAGCGACTTGTGACCGTTTGAGAGGAGGATCATGAAGCACTGTGGAGGACTTAACCCTCCGATGACGACATCGGGTCTCATTGGTGGGGGAGTGTTGTACAGCCTTAGTCCAAGGGATGCACCAGGTTCTAGGATTTAGTAGTTGTTCCTAGTAATCCCAGGTCTGAAACGGATAGTCGGTGCTATCCGAGTGGTGGAAACAACTTACCAACACTAACTCGTGTTATAGTTGTAGGTTGTCGAACTATGGTGCATGGTGTGTAGCAGTGCATGGTCGGTAAATGTAGTACGATATGCACAACGCTATCAGGACGTCTAGAAACCTTAGAATTAGAGTAGCGGTCCAAATAGCAGGAGTCAAGTTTGAGGACCAAACACCAGGGACGAGCGCTACAAGCAGTGGGCATCAGCTAAGCGAGGTTCAAGACTGCGTATACAGATGGGTAGTGCTAAGCGGAGGAGAGGTACTGGTACTGAGCGTAGGAGGCGTGATCGGTCCAAATGCCAATACATGCAAGCAGCACTATTTGAAACGGTAAATAGAATATTGGGTTTTGGAGTGGAATCTGAATGCCGCTATCTGGAGCGGAAAATCTAATGGGATGATGGATTTCGGTATTTTTAGTGGTATGCTGCTGGGGACGCTGAGAGGAGGTTGGTGCCCCATGGAGTGGGTCAGGGTTTAGCTAGGAGGGCTGGGTCGACTGGCCGTAAACATGACTGTAGGCATGGTGATGCAGTGAGTATCTTAGGGAGATCTTTGGAGATGGAGATTATGTCGAAGATATGATGTTTATCCAGAGTTTGGAGATAACACGTGAAGGCTTATCTATATATAGAGAAGGCCGTGGCTGGGAGAAAGTAGAACAACACCGAGAGAGCTTACATCAGGAGAAAGTTTGTGACTCCCTCTTAGTGGAGAAGAGAAAACCTCATCGTGCAAGGGAATGAGTTAAGTGCTATAGCCAGCTCATGGAGTTTGAACTAGGTCTTCACGAGGAGGGACTGCCAAAGTAGTTGAAATTCGCCTTTTGGATCGAGGGGCGGCTTTCGTTGTTCCACATCCTGTTTACAATTCGGGTTGAGTGTTTTGCATGTAAACAAGTTGATGGAGGTCTACAATTTGTTGGTGTGACTGTGAGGACGCATTGTGAGTGGGGTAATTATTGTTCTCACCGCTCTTCTAGCTAGGTGGAGAAGATCACAGCATTGTGGGGTTGCATGTCCACGGTGTCAAGCAATTAGGGTAGATTTATTGCTTGTATCCTTGTTTTAGTTTATTGATTCAAGGTTGTGGTGTCGGCGTCGGGATTTGGTTCCAATAACTGGATCAGTGATTCTGGGATCTGGTTAATGCCATGACTAGGTGATCGGCATTTAGATCATGATTGGGTGATTGGTCATTGGGTCGTTGCATACTATTATGTGGCATGGTTTGTACTAGTGTGTTGATTGGTCGTAAGTGAATTACCGGTAGCCGGTGAGATATATCTGTGGTACTGACAGTCGAGTACCGGTATTGTGATCAGTGTGTGCTATTGTTTGCAGGTTGGGGTGGTTTGACGTGCCACTATTTACAGCTGTATCTGTTGCATGTTTGTGGAAGGCTGGTGTTTCCAGGAGGGAAGCATGCCATGCAGTGTGGGTGTCAGCCAAAAACTTCTGTTCTAGATTGTTGCTCGTGACAGCTACCATCAGAACCAACAGCGAGTGGGTGGGACAGATTAATTGGCTATCGTCAAGGAGGATGACAAATTGGGAAAAAAACCCATTTTGGCTAGGCAAGGGTAGCCACCGTGAACCAGTTACAGAGATGGTGGTTTGATTCAAATGATTGTATGTTTAGCTCGTTTTGCTTATTTTTTCTTGGACACATTTAGATGATTGTGTCTTTATTATTATTAAGGAAGTATGGTCACTCGAAATAGATATCCCAGACCTGTAATAAGTATCACGGGCATCTCTTAATCCAAAAGATAACTTAGGGAATAAGACTTTCCATTAGCATATATACATGTCATAACATTTACGACCAATGTGGGATAAACCAAATGTTATTGTTTGCATTCTTGTTCAAAACACTAGTGAGGTTATCATATTGTGAATGCATTTTAAAAAATATGGTATTTCAAATCACAAATTCTCAATATTTTTACATTCATATTGTGAATGCATCTTGTTGCAATTTTTACATAGTCGATACGGACTCTCCCGAAACTTTCTTTTGCGGTTCCCATCGGTGTTCCTTTGATAGTTATGCTACTGGTGTTCTGTAGACCGATTTTTGCTACTACCCTGGTTGGCATTCCTATATTGCATAGTAGCCTTCCCCTATTTTTGTGCACGGTCATGCTCGTGCACCAATTCATGAGTAGTGGCTGCCTCAATCACTTCGGTTATAGTGCCTCTTGGTGCTGTAGCGACCCTACTCCTCAATTCTAGCTTCAACCCCCAGAAGAATTTGTTAGTTCTAGCCTTGTCAGTTGCCAGAATCTTCCAAGAAATTCTTGGCATATTCCAGGACCGAATCTTCACTCTGAGCCAGAGTGGCGAATTCCAGTACTTTCTTTTGGACAACAGACTCTGGAAAGTACAGTCCATTGAAAGCTATTAAAAATTCTTCCCACGAGATGGATGAGATCTCACAGCGATAGAATGTGGTCTTTTCCATGGATTTCCACCAGTAAGATGCTTCCTCCTGAAGCATGCATGTCGCCAACCGCGCTTGATGGCGATGGGCCATAGAGAGAGCTCTAAATACTTTTTCGGTAATGTCAATCCAGCTCTCCGCCTTCATTGGGTCAATCCCTCCAATGAATACCTTAGTTCCATTCTTCCGGAACTTTTCCACAGTGTATCGATCACTATCATCCACAGCTTGCGGCACACCACTTGTCGGACTACCGGTGGTAATGGGTATAGATGTTCCCCTCACTCGCCCAGGTCAGCTAACCCTGCCCGCCCTTGGGCACTCCCTTGATCAACATCTGGGATGATTCCGGGACCCACTATCGAGTTTAGGGCTCCATTTTCTGCTACCATTCCCGGTAACCGCTGAACCAAATTCTGAACCATAGAATTGGTATTTTCTGAAGCTACGCTAGTCCCTGTATGGCTGTCAGAATCTGGCCCAACACATTCTCCATGTTCAAGTCTAGCTGCGCAGATCGGCTTGACTGTCTACGGGTGCCTAGCATCTGAAATATCGAAAATTGTTATGTTGTGGCTAATTAATATGTTTTCTCCTTTTAAGTGATGACTTAGTCATGTTAGCGAATGAATTTGTTAATTAAATAATAATAGGTAACAATGGGAAAAGATAATGACTAGACTTTTCAACAAGGTACTTGAGTCATAAGATGTGAGCTAGTGGGAAACTAGGCTCTGATACCACCAATAACGACCTGTCATTTTTCACAATATTGTGGGCCTAGCATCTGAAATATCGAAAATTGTTATGTTGTGGCTGATTAATATGTTTTTTCCTTTTAAGTGATGACTTAGTCATGTTAGCGAATGAATTTGTTAATTAAATAATAATAGGTAACAATGGGAAAAGATAATGACTAGACTTTTCAACAAGGTACTTGAGTCATAAGATGTGAGCTAGTGGGAAACTAGGCTCTGATACCACCAATAACGACCTGTCATTTTTCACAATATTGTGGGCCTAGCTGGCCAGGTGTTACTCAAAATTTAAAAAACCAACCCTGTAACGACCAGCCCTCACCGGACCAGGTGTTACTTAATATGTAACATGAATAATAATAACGTAAATAAGTCTTGTATTTCTAACTTAACAAAAGGGCAAATGTATCATATGGCAATGTATAAAATATCTAGCCCACAGTCTCGGACCGTTTCCCATAGCCACATTTATAACTTGAATAAAATAAAAAGGAAGTCCGCTTATTATCTGCTCGCCACCTGAGTTGGTTGAAGAACCACCCAGTCGTCTCTTAGTCTTTAGTTCCAGCTGCTCACCTGCGGAGGCAATTCCGCGTTAGTGATTAAAACACTAAGTCATATAATTAAATAAAACAAGTCTATAATTCCCTATCACTATCTATATTATTGGCTGTTGGGTCCATTCCAACCTGAACATTTATCGCCTGATGTTCAGTCCACCATATCCATTAGTTGGCTGGCGAGTCCAATCCGCCATATCCATCTATTGGCTGATGGGTCAGTCCATCATGTCCATTACCGGCTGGCGAGTCCAATTTGCCATGTCCTTTTATTTGCAGATGGGTCAGTCCATCATGTCCATTACCGGCTGATGGTTCATGCCACCATGTCTGTTGGTCGACCGATGGATCCAGCCACCGTGTCTATTATCAGCTGATGGGTCCTGCCACAGTGTCTGGTTATTGACTGATGGATCCTACCACCGTGTTTATTTATTGACTGATGGATCCGGCCATCATGTCTATTATCAACTGATGGGTCCTGCTACCATGTCCGGTTGTTGACTGATGGATCCTGCCACCGTGTCTGTTTGTTGACCAATGTGTCCAGCCACCATGTCTATTATCGGCTGATGGGTCCTGCCACCATGTCCGGTTGTTGACCAATGGATCCTACCACCGTGTATGTTTGTTGGCCGATGGATCCAGCCACCGTGTCTATTATCGGCTGATGGGTCCTGCGACCATGTCCTGTTGTTGACCGATGGATCCTGCCACCATGTCCGTTTGCTGACCGATGGATCCAGCCACCATGTCTATTATTTATTTTGAAGGTTGCGGTCCGTGTCTAACTGAGTCAATTCCTTGACCCCAGTTGCACTCGATGCATGGGGGTCAAATCTGGGCTCCGGCTGACCAGACTCCCCACAAGGAAAAGTACAACATCTTAAATAATTATACGAACCTGGTTAGCTTGTATACAATCCTGTAGTTGCAATCAACATAAATTAATTTTATTCACGTAACAATACATGCAACTAAATGATTAATATCTCCATCTTTATAACCTTTCGACACTTTAATAAATATAATAATAATTAAATAATTAACTAAAATAATAATTAAAGAAATTCACCATAACATCTAATCATGTTAAACTGTGCAAATATGTATCTAAACTAATGTAAAGGTTTTGGAATTACCAAGAATAGTCAAGAAACGGGTGAATACGAGCTGAACCAACCCGAACCAAGATGAACCAGACCAACCCGAATGGTCTGAACCAAACCGGCTGAAAAATGGGTTGGGTTGGTTGGTGACCTGAACTGGACATGGTCAAGCGGCTGGCAGACTCGGACTAGCCAGGTGAACGCGGACGTAATTGGGCGGATACAAAATGGGCAGACGGACCCAACACTAGACGCGGGTAAATAGGTCGGGTCAAGCATCGCCGCTTCTCGTCGCCGGAAAGTGTCAATGGCGGCTCGGCTAGTGGCTCTATCAGTCGCGATCGAAAAAGGACGTGACGGCGTTGGTGTTGGGCGTTACGACCGGCAGAGTCCAGCCACGGCCTGGCCGAAAATCGGCCGAAACTGTGAATTGTCGCCGTCGTCAGTTGCGGTGTCACCAACAGCGATAACGGCCAAGGCGATGGTGGCTCGCCGGTGCCAGAAAATGGCCCAAACAGTGGCAGCGGCGGTGTAAACCGGCTCCAAAAACTCCGCCGTAGGCGGCGACTATGGGGGCACCGGTCGTCATGGGAGTTACGACTGGAAAGCTGGCCACACGGTGGTTTTGGGGGTACCGGTCCGGTGGCCGGGGACGAGATAGAGACTCGCCGGTGGTGAGTCGAAGTGGCAGCATTGTTAACACAAATCATGGATGATGCGAGCAAGGAGGAAGACACCCAAGTGAAGAAGAAGCCGGCTCTGGAAGAGGAAGAAGAAAATGAGAATAATGACCCCTCTCTATTTATATATAAAAAAAATGACAGCTAGGGTTTTGTAAAAATACCCCAATGTCAGTATTTCATTTAACCAGGTAACCGGGTAAAGATTAAAATATAATATTTAACCGGGTAGAATTAACCGGGTAGCTGTTAAATAATTTAAATGGAAATATTAATTTTTTTCAACGTCTAATCCTACCGCATCGACTATTTATTTTTTATTATTATAATTTTATTCTATTTTAAATTTTTTTCCCTGGGTCTTCACAAGGTAAATTCTTAAAAATTGCACAAGATGCCACAACTATAGAACTCTTGAAAAAGTCAATTTAGAAATTACTTTTAAAGCCTTAAAGGACTTTTTCATGCTATAAAATATCAATAGTTCTTATAAAGCATGCAAGTATAGATTAATTAGGTTAATCAATATTAACAAATAAATAAAATGTTTAATAATTTCTTTATGTTGGAACGAGATAAAAAAAAATAAAGCAAAGTAAATATTGGAGAGATCAATCTGTTGAGAACAGCCCACATCCAAAATGGATATGAGTTGAGACCTTCATAAATGCTAAGAGGTGAGCTCTCTTAGTGGTTCGCTAGTAATTTTGGATAAGGCTCAAACCTTTTCATGGTATGAGATACTCTAACTCATGGGCTCACTCATCACCCCCATTGTGTCTAGCCCAAAAGTTTTAACACCCCAATTTCAGTTTACCTACGAACGGAATAAGAAATGTTACGACCAAGTCGAGTCATTTTTAAGGCTAGTAATCTATAAGACTTAATCAATAATATAGATCAAAATAACCCACTTGGGGTCAAGAGAATGGAAATCATTGCTAAATATGTGTGAAACTCATCAAATATAATTGAAAGTATGAAAGAAAATAATTGCATTGAATTCAAGTGCTTGTAGCATTTATCTATCTTCCTTCACCTAAGAACGGAATTAAAAATGTTACGACCAAGTCGAGTCATGTTTAAAGCTGGTAATCTATAAGACTCGATAAATAATATAGATCGAAATAACCCACTTGTGGTTAAGAGAATGGAAAACATTGCTCAATATTTGTGAAACTCATCAAATATAAATAAAAGTATGAAATAACATAATTGAATTGAACTCAAGTGCTTGCAGCATTTATCTATCTTCCCACCAAAGCTCAAGTGTGTGTAACGTTTATCTATCCTCCCACCAAAGGTGACTAAGAATCACAAGACCTACATATATAATAGGAAAAACGTTTATGTGCAAAACTCACCAAATATAAATAAAAGTTTGAAAGAAAATATTGCGCTGGACTCAAGTGTGTGTAATATTTATTAATCATCCCACCAAAGCTCAAGTGTGTGTAGCGTTTATCTATCCTCCTACCAAAGCTGATTATGGATCACAAGACCTACATATGTAATAGGAAAAACATCAGTAACAGGTGTTAGTGGTAAAAAAAAAACTAATAATCAAACTGGTACAGGAGAATTGACTCTTCTGTTAAATGAAATCGTTATATACTTCTTCATAGAATCTCTTATAAGGGCTCTAATTAGGAGCCGTCGGCCTCGACTTAACAGTGTCCCATTCTCTCTCATATCTTGCCTCAACAAACTTTAAAACTATCCCTTGTGCGAGAATATCAATTTCTTTTCCTTTTCCTACAGCCGTCTACATCCTCCGTATTACTCCTAGCTCTGAGTATAGAGGCCGAGTACTCTCAGGCATGCACCTTTAGTACTTGTAATTCTTCACACTTCTCTGGGTTTGAGGAATTCAAAGGTGGAGTTATTAAGATCCATGTTAATAGAATGCCCTGCTCACCAATCTAATGTCTGCTTTGACTAGAACGAGCCCGCTCAGATAGCGTGGTTGTCGGTTTCCATTGTCTCACATCTCACTAGAAAACTCGAGAAAATCATATATAGACCTGGGAAGGGATTTATATAATAGGTCCGAAGGAAGCTTGCGGTGAATCTCATTTTCAAAATCAAAGTCAAGGGATCTTATTCTCGAGGGTTATTTATGACCAAAGTAAAATACATCTAAATGGCCCGTCTTAAGTGGGGAATGATAAAAGCCACTTAACACAACCTGCAATCTGGAAATCAAATCAACAATAGACTATAAGGATAAGAATGAAAAGAGTCCTAACGAACCTGTGGTCTAAGCTCCAAGTGTGACATCCCCTCTACGGCATGATCGTACTCCAAAACCTACTTTGAAACTCACTCATAAGTAATATACTAACGTCTATATATAATGCATGCTCATAGTGTGCACTCATAACATCAATACATACTAATAAAGATGACACTGTTAAATAAACCTACAACTAAACATCCAGCACGTAAATCAAGACATAATAAAAGAAATAGATAATAAAAAAGTAATAAATAAATAAACAAATTTACTCATGACTAAATAGATAAATAATAAATACATAAAAATAATGAAAAAATAATACTTTAATCATAAAATAATAATATCATGTACTACATAATTACACGACTAAACAAGAGTAAATATCACATATACTTGTGTTAGTAAACATATAAATAATTAAATAAATAAATGAGTAATCATTTTATAAATAAATAAAAAATTAGTTAATTTTAATTAATCATGAATAATAATATCATAGTTATCCAATACGAAATACGTAATTAAAAACAAATAAATAGGAACATCGCGCAATGAACAAAGAGATAAATAAATAAATAAATAAAATTAAGTAAATATGAATAAGATTAATATTTATAAGTAAATAAGTCAATAACAATAAGAAATAAGAATATAAGCATTCATTAATACGAAAAAAAATATAAATAAAAAATAAAAAATAATGAATAAATAAATAAATAAAAGAACTTATAACATTAAGGTATGATAAATAATGTGAATAACATCTAACCTAATGTAAAGGTTTTTGAATTACCGAGAAAATCTCTCATAATGGCAAACTGAGTCATCTGAGGCAAGTTTGCCAAGTCAAGTCTAGTTGACTCAACCGAGTCAAGCAACAGTGCTAGCTGGGCTTGATTCAGTTCTTGGCCTGGTTACTAGGCACAGACACAGACTCGAGCATGACCATGGGAGTACTAAGTAGGTGAATAGGGTCGGGCAGGTGGGCGTGAATGCAGGTTGGCGGATGTGAATGCGGGAAAATAGGTCTGACAAGGCGGGCAGAGCCGTCACCTGAAAATGCCGACTGTGGTCGCTGCCATTCGGAATCAGCAAAGGGGAGGATGTCGAAGATGCTTCTAGTGACGATCGGGAAGGTCAGACCATTGGTTAGCCGGAAAATGACTAGAAAGGGGGCAAAATTGCCGTTGGGTGCAGTGGCATCGCCAACGGGGATCTCAGCCATGGTGGTCATCATGGGTGGTCTCAAAATAAAGATCTCGATGAAGGGAAGTTGTCTGGGTGGTCGGATAAGTCGGATGTTGCTCACTGACAATGGAAAACTTCTCAAATGGTGTTGGTGGCGACGAAAATTGGCCTTATAAATGTTGTCACCGTTGGCTACTGTGGAGCGCCGGTGCCGGTGCCAGTCAGGCAGTAATTGGGGTGCTGGTCCGATGACCGAGGGAAAGTTGGGGACTCAATGGCAGTGAGTCAAAGTGGCGGCAGCTAGGGTTGAAATCATCCAAAAATCGCTGGAAGTCTCTGAAAAATAACTAGGTGATGCTAGGACTTACGTAGATGGCTCTGATCTTGCCACATGGCATGATAAAAAAATCCAATAACTTGTAGACTAGTGGGCCCCACCTATGGGTATATGAAATATATATATGTGGACAAAAAGCTTAGATAGAGACCGTTTAAAGTCAAAACTGACTCAAGTCCCAAAAGTAACTCTACAGATGGGAATCCAGGCAAGAAGGCTAAATAAGCATCGAAACCCTGAACTAAATTGGGTGAAACTCTATGACTCAATTAAGCTAGGCCCGTAGGAGCAATTCTGTAGACCAAAATCTCTAATATGCATGTAACCCTGAAGATCTCAAGTGGATACTAAACGCTGTAATGGCCCTGATCTAAGTCTAAAACTCTAGCTAACCCATAAAAAATATCTATATAACTCATGCTCTCCTGTAGCTAACTGAAGCTATCATCTGCATGTTAGGCATAGTCAACCACCATAACATGCTCATACGGCCATCTGGGCCCATACTCATGGTCTAAAAGTTGGTCTAGCTTGAGCTCGCTCGAATTAACTCCAGATTGGCTTGAACCGGGTAACACTACAAGCGGGTAAAACCTTAACCCGAAGTTGGGTTTTACAAAAGTAGTGTGGTTGTTTGTTAAATTCCAAAGTGACAATCCCAATAAGTGACTGAAAAAGATCACTTGCTAAGTACTTAATCGCTTTGAAAGTGCGGCGGATTGCTGAGAATAGTCTCATATCTATAATGGATATGAGTTAGGACCTCATATCCTTAATGGATAGAAGATAGGACCTTGATAAATACTAAATAGGTGAGCTCCCTTAACGGCTAGCTATCCATTTTTGATAGGGCCCAAATCTTCTTACAATCATGATAGATTTCAACTAACACCTCTTAGGAAACAATTTATACAATCCCGGAAGCAATCTTCCAATTAAGCTAGAGGCCATTTCATCGAAGTAATAAACAAAAATCCATATTATTAAATTGTATAGAACATTTCATGTATTCACATGCCAATAACTAGATCGATGTACAATTGGGTGTGGTGGGAAACCAACTCTTCATTTTACAATTTCTTCACAACTTTTAACATTTTGCCAAATAATCTTTGGAATAAAGTCATGTAAACAAGCAACGCCAACAGAAAACCAAGTGCTATCATCTGCTGTATTATAAGCCAATGTAGTGGAGACGCACGCTTGGAGATCACTCTGATAGATGCAAGAAGATGTCACTATATTAGTAATAACAATGCTTATAAAATTATTATACAATTTGAAGCCAACATGCAAATTTAGGGAAGGAGTTCATCTGCAAGTGCCGCCCACGTGAAATAGCATTGTAAAGGTAAGATTAGATATGATGTTAAATTTGTTAATATAAACCTAAAAGTAACATATACATATGAATTATTTTAAAATTATATATTTGTACAAAAAAAAGAGTAATAAATTATTATTTAGATAGTAGTAGTAATACAAATCATAATAATTAGCTGCCACATAGATTGATACGAGACACTTAAAACTTTACTCTATGAAATATAAAGCAATTTGAAGAGCTAAATTGGATGAATTGGAGGCTTGATAACAAGGTAACTTGACCAAATAAGCATAATCATCCGTACTGATAACAAGAAAAAAATAAATATGCAAATATAATACCCCAAATTCGGTCTACCATCGTGAACTGAACTGGCATGTTACAGGCCCCGGTTAGGTCAGCTAACCCGAACCCAACTTGTACGGATCTAATCTCAGCATCTTAAAATGAAGATACGACTTATCATATATGGATGAATGCATAAAACCCTAACAGGAAACTACATAGATGACATGACAATCAATTTATATACCAACAATAATTTCAATAAAATCAATAAAAAATCCCAAATTAAAATGGACAGTGTCTCCCCTAAAAGTATAATTAGAGGCTACTCTGTCAAAATAATACATGTACAAACATAAAAGCATATATTAACAATTTCATTCATTTAGAAAATAATCTACTATATAATCATTCTAAAGCTTGGGTCTCAGCCCACCTGTGTCATCTATTCATGTTTCACATTGTCTCATCATGTCTCAACACTTAATCACATATTCATTCTTTTCATTTCCTCACATTAGTACCAATATAATAAAATCATAAATGAAATATTAAACATTCAATCACCAAGCATATGTGTGTGTTCAAAACACATCATTGCTCCTCAATCCAGGCTGGCACATCCATCTCATACTCGTCACCTACATATAATAAAAAAACGCATCAATAACGACCATTACTGGTCCAGGATATAACTAACATCAAACCAGCTATGAGAGCAAACTCTCATATGAAATAAAAATCCATATACTCCTCGTGAACACTTTGAAGGGCACCTACTGAAGAGCCACTGGGCTGCAGACCTGGTAGCATCCCGAAGTGTCTGATCTGATCCTACTGATGCCTTTATGGGAATTTTCTTACTTCATTTTCTAGTCTCGAATCCTAAGCCCTCTCTTTACCTCCATATTTCTCATGGCCTTTAGCACAAAGGCCGAGTACTCTCAGGCAGTCACTTTTAGTACCCTTTGGACCACAAGTCATGACATGCGATGTACTAAACAATACCCATAAACCTCCACGTTCTCTGGGTGTGAGGAACTCAACCGCGGAGTTGTTAGGATCCCTCAGGAATGGAACAGCCCGCTACACTAATCCAAAGCTCGCTTTGATTGTCATGGCATCCGCTCATGGTACGTGGAGTCAATTTCTCCATCTCTCGTCTCATTTAAAACTCGATAAAAAATATATAGGCCTGGGAAGTAAGAAAATATAATAAGTTCGAAGGCAACTTGTGGTATACCTTGTTTTTGAAATCATTCTTGTAAAACCCCGAAAAACAATTATAAGAATAATAATAATAATAATAATAATAACGTTCGACGCGGTGGGATCGAACGTGGGAAAATTTAATTTTTCCATTTAAATGAAATGTCGTTAGCTGGTTAAGTATGAATTACCCGGTTAAGTGAAAAGTAATTTTTAGCTGGTTAGTTCTAGTTGAATAGGTTGAGTCGACTAAACCATTTACCCATTTAACCAGTTAAGTGAACCATACCTTTTACCCATTTAACCGGTTAAGTGAACCATACCGTTTAACCGTTCAAATGGTTAAGTGAACCATGTCGATCATCCAATTACCCGGTTAAAGGAATTACGGTGAAGGGGTGCTCCCACGTAGCCTAGTCGTCATTTTATATCATTATAAAAGGAGAAGGGGAGGGTGTCATCTTCATTTTTCCTGCTCAAACAGACGCCGGATTCCCTCCTTTGCTCGGGGAATTTCTTTCCTTTCTTTTTCTTTTGTTGCATGTATATACATGTTGCATAAATCATAAACATGATAAACATAAGAATTAGATGAGAAATCAACAAGGGAAGAAGAAAACCAGGAGGACGTCCTGCTGCTTTCCAGTAGCAACCACGCCGTGTGTTTCTACCATGGTGTGGGGTTGATGTGCTGGAGGTGGGAATTGCTCCCGACCGTGATGCTGGCCGGATAGAGTTGCATTGGATGGCCAAAACAGACCGTCGAGGAGGCACGCAGGTCTGAAATCTGAGTGGAGAACAGGTCGGTGTCGGTGTAGTGGTGCAGCCTTGCTGTTTTGGGCATCGGCATGGTGGTGCAGCGATACTTGTTGGGGTGCTGCCGTGGTGGCACAGCCATGTGATGAAGTCGCCGCCATGGGTAAGGGGAGCCACCATGGGTCTGGTCGGGTGTTGTTTAGGTGGCCGACTAGAGTAGTCGCCATAGGTCTGGTCGGGTGCTGATTATTTGACCGACATGGAGTCACAATGGTCTGGTCGGGGTTGCTGATTGGGCGACCAGAATGGGGTCGCCAAGGACTGGTTGAGGGTCGCCATGTGGTGGCTAAGTTGGAGACGCCATAGCAGCGAATGGAGGCCTCCATGTTGCTGGTTGGTCTCCATGCATGTTGAAAATACCGACTTTCACTGATTGGTTGCGATAAAGCTGGGAGCTTTGGGGTCCCTAAATGAATTGTTAAAGTAGAATGACAACCAGGTAAATATGGGGGAACTCGATGCGGTCGAGTTAAAATAAAAGATAAATAATAAAAATTAAGTAGGGGATATGTTAATAATTAAATTATCAACTAGTTAATGGGGATTTGGATTGGGATAATTAATAATTAATTATCAATAGATTTGCTGAAAATTTAAAAAGTAATGAAGTCTAACATGAACTAATTACATCATTTAAAATTGATAGTATATTAGTCATGTAGTTGCATATAGGTTCAAGCAAATAAAATTGGATATTATTTAATTGTTATAATTCAGCAACTTAGTAGTTTGTTTAAGTAACACCTAGCCATCTAGGCACAATTAAATAATTGAAAATTGGCAGGTCGTTACAAATGGTATCAGAGCCTGGTTTCCCAAAAGCTCACATTATATGACTCAAGTACCTTGTTGAATAGTCCAATATTTATCTTTTGGTATGTCATTAGTGAATTAGTGGACTCACTAACAAACCTAAGTAAGCACTAAAAAAAAAAATTTATGCCTAACACTGGTATGGGACGGTGTGCTGCTTATATGTCATGCTAAGTGCACATGACACCTAAACCAATGAGCGTATATGGGACGCCTTTACAAGCAACGGTGTTATCTGTGTAGTATAGGTGGTATGGGATGCCTGTGCGATATGGACAACAGTGTCATGGGACAGTGTGGCCCACTTTAGCAATGCATGTTAATGTCAATGCTTAAAAATAATAATAATGAAGAATTTTTTTTTTTTAGGAACCATAACGGAATAAATAAGTCATATGGCAAGCACCCATAGGAAGTCAAGCTAAGCTGCGCAGTCGGACTTTAACGTGGAGAGTGTGTTGGGTCAGATTCTGACGGCTATACAGGGACTAGCGTAGGCTTCAGATAATACCAATTCTGTGGTTCAGAACATGGTGCAGTGGTTACCGGGATTGGTGCAGGGAATGGAGCTCCAAATTTGGCTACGGGTGCAAGTAACATCCCAAATGGGGATCAGGCGAGCGCCAAGAGCGGGTAGGGGTAGCTGACCCGAGCGAGCGAGGGGAACTTCCAAACCTAGTGCCACCGGTAGTCCGAAAAGTGGTACTACCATTTGTGGATGACACTGATTGTTACACTGTAGAGAAATTCCGGAAGAACGGAGCTGAAGTATTCATTGGAGGGACTGACCAATGAAGGTGGAGAGCTGGATTGATATTACTGAGAAAGAATTTAGAGCTCTCTCTGTGCCCCATCGCCATCAAGTAATGTTCGCGACATGCATGCTTCAGGAGGAAGCATCGTATTGGTGGAAGTCCATGGAGAAGATTACGATCCATCAACAGGAGATTTCGTTCATTTCATGGGCGGAGTTTGTGAGAGCTTTCAATGGACAATACTTTCCTAAGTCTGTGGTCAAGAAGAAAGCATTGGAATTTGCTACTCTAGCTGAGAGGGATGATTCAAGTTGGGAGTATGCCAAGTTCTTGTAACTGGAACGTTTTGCACCTGGGCGTCTGGCAACTAATAGAGCTAGAGCAAACAAATTCTTCTGGGGATTGAAGCTGAAACTTAGGGGTAGGTTTGCTACTACGCCAAGGGGCACAATAACCGAAGTGAATGATGCAGCCACTACTCACGAGTTGGTGTATGAGCACAACCGTGCAGAGAGGCATGGTAAGGCTACGATTCAACATAGGAATGCCTATCAGGGCAGTGGCCAAAACTGGTCCGTAGGACACCAACAGTAGAACTATCAGAAGAATGGCTATGAGAACCACAAAAGGAAGCTCTGAGACTCCATACCTGCTATGCAAAAACTGCAACAAGAGGCATGTCGGGCCATGCAACGAGCCCCGTTGGTGCTTCAACTGTGGAAGGACAGGACATATGCAGAGGGAGTGCAGTCAGTCCCGGAGGCAACAACCGGAGCAGCCTAAGGAATTAGAGGCACCAGCCCCTATTCACCACCCGGCACCTGCGAAACCGGTGGACAAGGGAAAGGCAAAACTATATGCGGTTGACGTGGAGGATGACCACACAGTTTGAGGTAAAATTTTGATTCAAAGTATTAGTGTGAATGTTCTATTTGACTCAGGGTGTACACATTCATTCCTATCATCCCGATTAGTTAAGAGTCTAGGACTCCAAACATCTACATTACCCAAGACTTATAGGGCCAACTATTGCAATGGGAGACGGGGAAGTCACAACGTTAGGAGTGACTAACCTATCCTTGGATATACAAGGGAAACCCTATGTATGGAATCTCATTGTCTATGGGATAATAGGCTTTGATGTAATTGTGGGAATGGACTGGTTGTCTGCACACTAGGCTTTTCTCTATTGTAAAGGGAAGAGAGTGTTGATAAAACCTTGTAATTATGAGATGAGGGTCATTTTCCAAGGGTCATGGCATGATCCATCCTATTGTATTGTGTCGGCTAGTGAGGCAACTAAGTTGTTGGGTGAGGGATGTCAAGCCTATTTGGCTAACCTAGAGAAGTCTGAATCCAAACCCAAAGAGTTGTACATGATTTGAGTAGTAGTAGAATTTTCGGATGTATTTCCAAGCAAATTTCTAGGGTTACCTCCTAAGCGGGCTATGGAATTTATCATTGACTTAGCACCTGGAGTGTCACCAATCTCTAAAGCACCATACCGCATAACTCCAATGGAGCTCAAGGAGTTAAAAAGTCAACTGGAAGAGTTGTTGCAGGCAGGTTTCATCCGACCAAGTACTTCACCCTAAGGAGCACCTGTTCTTTTTATAAAGAAGAAGGATGGCTCACTTTGATTGTGCATAGACTATCGCCAGCTCAATCAAGTGACAGTCAAGAATCGGCACCCCTTACCAAGGATTGATGATTTATTTGATCAGCTGAAAACAACCAGAGTATTCTCAAAAATAGACTTATGGTCTGGATATCATCAGTTGCGGGTGAAGGAATCTGACATACAGAAAACGGCTTTTCGAACTTGATATGGACACTATGAGTTTCTGATTATGCCTTTTGGTCTGACAAATGCGCCAGCGGCCTTTATCGTGTTTGTGGATGATATTTTGGTATATTTAAATAATGAGGAAGATCATGTGAAACACTTGTCCATTACTCTTCAAGTTTTCAGGGAGAATAAATTGTTCGCCAAATTATCAAAGTGTGACTTCTGGATGAAGGAGGTGAATTTCTTCGGACATATTGTTTCAAAGGCGGGAGTCACAGTGGATCCATTATAAGTGAAAGTAGTCACTGATTGGCCACAACCCAAGTCAGTCATCGATATCCGAAGTTTCCATGGGCTATCAGGTTACTATCGGAGATTTATTAAAGATTTCTCCTTGGTGTCATCGCCAATGACTAAGCTTACCCGCAAGGGAGTCAAGTTCGAATGGAGTAGCAAGTGTGAGGAGAGTTTCCAATCTTTGAAGAAGAGTCTAACTACTGCATCACTCTTGACTGTGCCAAATGGTAATGAAGGATTCATGGTCTTCAGTGATGCATCTCTAGTGGGGTTAGAATGTGTCCTTATGCAAGATCGTAAGGTAGTGGCTTACGCCTCTCGCCAATTGAAGATTCACGAGCAAAATTATGCAACCCATGACTTGGAATTGGCATTAGTGGTTTTTGCACTAAAGAATTGGAGTCACTACTTGTATGGAGCCTAGTTCGAAATGTATACTGACCACCAGAGTTTGAAGTATATCTTCACACAAAATGGCCTTAATCTTCGACAAAGGCGGTGGATAGAATGTGGTAGCCGACACGTCTAGCCGGAAGGGCAAGGTCGACAAGGGTCAACAGTTAGCTAGATTTTGGGCTATGTCAGCTATAGTGGTAGCTATTAACTCGGTAGAACGACTGACAGGACTACTGGCGAACCTGGTTATCTCTAATGAATTGGTGGACCGAGTTAAGCTCGCACAAATGGAAGATGAGGAGCTGAATGAAATGTTGGACAAAACTCCCAACATTGTGGCAGATTCAAAAAATGTAATCAAATTTAGAGGAAGGTTGTGGGTACCCAATGATGATGCACTAAGGCGGAATATCCTTGAGGAGGCTCATCATTCAAGGTTCTCCATACACCCTGGTGTTACAAAAATGTAACAGGACCTAAAGCAAACCTACTAGTGGATTGGAATGAAGAGGGATGTAGGGGATTTTGTCTCAAAGTGTCAGATGTACCAATTGATCAAAGCACAACATCATCTACCCGGTGGATTATTAAAATCTTAAGAGATACCTACTTGGAAATGGGAGTGTGTCACATGTGATTTCATCACTAAACTCCCAAGGACTCAGAAAAGTCATGACTCAATATGGGTGGTTGTAGACCGTCTGACTAAGGCAACTCACTTTATCCCCACGAAATCAACAAGGACGACGGAATACCTAGCAGAACTGTACATCAATAACATTGGCAGGCTGCATGGAACTCTAAAGGAGATAGTCTCTGACAGAGATCCACTATTCACGTCACATTTTTTGGAAGCTTTCCAAAAAGCTATGGGGACCCAAATTAAGCTAAGTAGAGCATAACATCCCCAAACTGATGGTCAGAGTGGGAGGACCAATCAAACTTTGGAGGATTTTTTGAGAGCTTGCATCCTTGATTGGGGTGAAGATTGGGAGAAGCACTTAGCTCTAGCTGAATTCACCTACAATAACTCTTATCAGGCCAGTATCAGGATGGCACCGTTTGAAGCCTAATATGGCAGGCCCTGTAGATCTCTATCGTGCTAGTTGGAGTCTACCGGGCAGTTATAGTTGGGCCAGATATGGTGAGAGAAGCAGCTGAAAAAGTGCAACACATCCAGCAATGGCTTAAGGCAGCTCAGGATCGGCAGAAAAGTTATGCTGACACTCGAAGGAAGGACTTAGAATTCCAAGTTGGGGAGTTCGTCTACCTTAAGACCTCACCTAAAAAGGGAGTGATCAGATTTAGAACATCAGGGAAGTTGAAGCCAAGATTCATTGGACCATTTCCAATTCTGGATCGAATCGGAAGTTGTGCATATAGATTAGCATTACCACCAAGCCTTGATGGTGTATACAATGTCTTTCATGTGTCAATGCTAAAGAAATATGTACGAGATGAGAATCACATTATCACAAATTTCGCAGACTTAGAGCTACAATCTGATTTAACCTACGAGGAAAAACCGATTCGCATCTTGGCAAGGGAAACAAAGACACTCCGTAACAAGGAGATCCTTTTGGTAAAGGTATTGTGGAGAAATCAGGGATCCAAAAAAGCTACATAGGAGACTGAACAGGAAATGGCCAGGAAATACGTTAACCTATTTGTAGCTTAAAAAATCCGTGTAATTGTTGTAATGTGAATCGATACCGGAGATGTATTGAATATTGGATGTCATATTAATGCTATGATATTTTGGGGACGAAATAATTCTAAGTTGGGAGAATGTAAAGACCAAAAATATATATACTAATAACAATAATAATAATAATAATAATAATAATAATAATAATAATAATAATAATGTTTGACGCGGTGGGATTGAACGTGGAAAATTTTAATTTTTTCATTTAAATGAAATGTCGATAGCTGGTTAAGTATGAATAATCTAGTTAAGTGAAAAGTAATTTTTAACTAGTTAATTCTAGTTGAATCAGTTGAGTCGACCACAACATGTACCCATTTAACAAGTTAAGTGAACCATACAATTTACTCATTTAACCGGTTAAGTGAACCATACCGTTTAACCATTTAAATGGTTAAGTGAGCCATGTTGATTATCCAATTACCCGGTTAAAGGAATTACAGTGAAGGGGTGCTTCCACGTACCATAGCCGTCATTTTATATCATTATAAAAGGAGAATGGGAGGGAGTCATCTTCATTTTTCCTCTTCAGACAGACGGTGGATTTCCTCCTCCGCTCGGGTAATTTTCTTTCCTTTCTTTTTTATTTGTTGCATGCATATACATGTTGCATAAATCATAAACATGATAAACATAAGAATTAGATGAGAAATCAACAAGGGAAGAAGAAAAACAGGAGGAGGTCCTGCTACTTTCCAGCAGCAACCACGCCGTGTTTTCCTTCCATGGTCCGGGGTTGACGTGCTAGAGGTGGGAATTGCTCCCAACGGTGATGCTGGCCAGATGGAGTCACCTTGGATGGCCAAAATAGACCGTCGAGGAGGCATGCAGGTCTGAAATCCGAGGGGAGAACAGGTCGGTGTCAGTGTGGTGGTGCAACCTTGCTGTTTTGGGCGTCGGCGTGGTGGTGCAGCCATACTGGTTGGGGCACTGCCGTGGTGGCGTAGCCATGTTGATGAAGTCGCCGCCATGGATGGTGGTGCTGGAGGGTCGTCATCATGGTGGTGCAAGGGGAGCCGCCATGGGTCTGGTCGGGTGCTGTTTAGGTGGCCGATTAGGGTAGTCTCCATACGCCTTGTCGGGTGCTGATTATGTGACCGACATGGAGTCACCATGGTCTGGTCGGGGTTGCTGATTGGGCGGCCGGAATGTGGTCGCCAAGGACTGGTTGAGGGTCACCATGTGGTGGCTAAGTTGGAGACTTTCCAGCAGCGAATGGAGGCCGCCATGTTGCTGGTTGGTCGCCATGCATGTTGAAAATACCGACTTTCGCTGATTGGCTACGATAAAGCTTAGAACTTTTGGGTTGCTAAATGAATTGTTAAAGTAGAATGGCAACAAGGTAAATATGGGGGAACTCGAAGCGGTCGAGTAAAAATAAAAGGTAAATACTAAAAATTAAGTAGTGGACATGTTAATAATTAAATTATAACATAGTTAATGGGGATTTGGATTGGGATAATTAATAATTAATTATCATTAGATTTTCTGAAAATTTAATAAGTAATGAAGTCTAACATGAACTAATTACATGATTTAAAATTGATAGTATATTAGTCATGTAGTTGCTTGTACGTTCACGCATATAAAATTATACTATTGTATAATTTTATGCTTTCATTCAGATTAGGGTTAGTGGATCACAGTCGGACGAAATCATAAGTCAGGTAAGTATAATAGGTAGAACGTCGTATTTTCCTTGTTGGTAGCCTAGGTCAGCCTAAGCCCAGATTCGGCCACCATGCACCGAGTGCAACCGGGATCAAAGAATTGATTCAAATCGACACGGGGCCGTATTATGTGTGTAAATAGTGTAATGCATCGAATTGTTTTGGAGTAGGGATAGCCGTCCCATAAAAAGGTTACAGCCGTGGTGAGCGAGGCACAACGATTCCTCCATCGCATTGGAGTGCACTAATAGCCTCCACATAAAAAGGCTACGGCCGGGGTGTGCAAGGCACTGGCACTGGAATTGGTAGTGGTCGCTTCCCCACAAACGGGGCGTAGTAATCACCTGAGTACAATGATAGCCTCCCCACAAAAAGGCTACGGCCGGGTTGTGCAAGGCACTGGCACTGGAGTGCAGTGATAGCCTCCCCATAAAAAGGCTACGGCTCTGGTGTGCGAGGCATTGGCGTTAAAATTGGTAGTGAGAGCGTCCCCACAAATGAGATGTAGCAATCACCTGATTGCAGTGATAGCCTCCCTACACAAAAAGGCTACGGCCGGGGTGTGGGAGGCACCGGCACTGGAGATGGTAGTGGTAGCCTCCCCACAAAAAAGGCTACAGCCGGGGTGAGTGGATCACTGCAGATACCTCCTCCGCATTGTTTTGGAGTATAGCGGTATCACTCCACCGCATATTAAAATGAACAGAGGGAACTAGTGGAATGTACTTGACTTGTTTTATCTATTATACTACTTAGTGTTGTAATCACTAACACAAAATTGCCTCTGCACGTGTGCAGATACGAAATTAGGTATGGGAGAGCCATAGACAACTACAGCATGGAGCATGATAAATATGGAGACTTCCTTTTAATTTGTATTGAGAAATAAGTGTGGCTAATGGGAAACGGTCTGAGACTGTGGGAACTAATGTTTATACATCGTTGTTTAATTGTTACTATTCATCAACTTTGTCGTTTGTTTAAGTAACACCTAGCCATCTAGGCGCAATTAAATAACTGAAAATTGGCGGGTTATTACAAATGGTATCAGAGCCTGGTTTCCCAAAAGCTCACATTATATGACTCAAGTACCTTGTTGAAGAGTCCAATACTTATCTTTCTCCAATGCGGTATGTCATTATTGAATTAGTGGACTCACTAACAAACCTAAGTAAGCACTGAAAAAAAAAATTTACACATAACACTGCTATGGGACAGTATGCTGCTTATATGTCATGCTAAGTGCATGTGACACCTAAACCAATGAGCATATATGGGACGCCTTTAGAATCAGCGGTGTTATCTGTGTAGTATGGGTGGTATGGGACGCCTGTGTGATATGGATAACAGTGTCATGGGATAGTATGACCCACTTTAGCAATGCATGTGAATGGCAATGCTTAAAAATAATAATAATGATGAAAAAAAAAATTGTTTTAGGAACCATAACGGAATAAATAAGTCAGATGGAAGGCACCCGTAGGAAGTCGAGTCAAGCTGCGTAGTCGGACTTGAACATGGAGAGTGTGTTGGGCCAGATTCTGACGGCTATATAGGGACTAGCGCAGGCTTCATATAATACTAGTTCTGTGGTTCAGAACATGGTGCAGCGGTTACCGGGATTGGTAGCAGGGAATGGAGCTCCAAATTTGGCTGCGGGTCCTAGTATCGTCCCAAATGGGGATCAGGGGAGTGCCCAAGAGCGGGTAAGGGTAGCTGACCTGGGCGAGCGAGGGGAACTTCCAAACTCAGTGCCAGTGTAGAGAAGTTCCGGAAGAACAAAGCTGAAGTATTCATTGGAGGGACTGACCCAATGAAGGTGGAGAGATGGATTGATATTACTAAGAAAGCATTTAGAGCTCTCTCTGTGCCCCATCGCCATCAAGTAAGGTTGGCAACATGCATGCTTCAGGAGGAAGCATCGTATTGGTGGAAGTCCATGGAGAAGATTACGCTCCATCAACAGGAGATTTCGTCCCAATATTTATCTTGCTCCATGCTCTGGTTGTCAATGGCTTCTCTCACCTAATTTTGTATCTGCACACCTGCGGAGGCAATTCCGTGTTAGTGATTACAACACTAAGTTGTATAATAGATAAAACAAGTCAAGTACATTCCACTAGTTCCCTATATTCATTTTAATATGCGGTGGAGCGATACCGCTATACTCCAAAACAATGCGGAAGAGGTATCTGCAGTGACCCACACACCCTGGTCGTGGCCTTTTTTGTGGGGAGGCTACCACTACCATCTCCAGTGCCAGTGCCTCGCACACCCCAGCTGTAACCTTTTTGTTGGGAGGCTATCGCTCCACTCAGGTGCTACACCCCGTTTATAGGGAAGCTCTCACTACTAATTCTATTGCCAGTGCTTCGCACACTCTAGCCATAGCCTTTTTATGGGGAGGCTATCACTACAGTCCAGTGCCAGTGTCTTTCACACCCCGGTCGTAGCCTTTTTATGGGGAGGCTATCACTGCACTCAGGTGATTGCTACGCCCCGTTTGTGGGGAAGCTCTCACTACTAATTCTAGTGCCAGTGCCTCACACACCCAGACAGTAGCTTTTTTATGGGGAGGTTATCATTGCACTCCAATGCGATGGAGGAATCATTGTGCCTCGCTCACCCTAGCTGTAGCCTTTTTATGGGGCGGCTGTCACTACTCCAAAACAGTTCGACACAATACACAATTTACATACATAATACGACCCCGGTTGCACTCGGTGCATAGTACCTGACTTATGATTTTGTCCAAGTGTGATCCGCTAACCCTAATCTGAATGAGGGCGTAAAATTATACATTAGAATAATTTTCTTTGCGTGAACCTACATGCAACTACATTACTACTATACTATCAATTTTAAATGATGTAATTAGTTCATGTTAGACTTCATTACTTATTAAATTTTCAGCAATCTAATGATAATTAATTATTAATTGTCCAAATTATAATCCTCACTTGATAATTAATAAAATAATTATTAATTTATAACCAATAATTAGTTATTATTATTGATATATTATTTAACTCATTTTTATTATCTTAATTTAAGGATATGACTAATATAATTATTTGTAATTTATTTAACTCACCAAATATTATTTTACTACGGTAAAGGTGAAGTCTTTATTTTATTTATCCCTTATAACTCTCCGATTTAATTTAATCGTTCGTAATAAGCCAATTAATCATTTACCGTTTATCCTAACATTAATTATATTATATATGGTAATTTCGTGTAATAATTTATTAACTTAATTATTTTATTTACTTAACTCGTACCCTATTTGATTAATTATTTTTAAAGATTTAATATAAGTTCATATTATATTTTTTTTCAACTCGACCTGTATTGAGTCAACCCATATTTGCAAAACTGTCATCTTCTTCCTCCCCAACTCTTTCCAAAACAGAGCTGTAATCAGGTGTTTTCCGACGCACTGTTCATCGACGTCAAGCCACCACTGGCCAAGCCACCACGGTCAATCAACTCACCTCCACACCAACTTTGATCCCGAATAGAACTTTTGGCCATTGACTCTCGGTTATGCCCAAATTTGTAGCCTGAACTCATCATCCCGATCACGTTCGCTGACTGCTCTGTTTGCCTCTGGCAGATGTCCACCTTCGCCGACCATCGTCCACCGGCTCTTACCAGCCCCATTCAATCACAAAATAATTAGTCACCGAATAGTCATCGAAAAATATGGTGTCATATTTTCTTCAAATTAGTCAACTAATAACCACCAAACATTTATGTGACAATTTAATTAGTATCAAATAGCCAATGAAAATATGGTGTTGGTTTTTTTTTCAAATAAGTCACCGAATAGCAACTGAATATTTTGGTGACAATTTTATTAGTCACCGAAGAGCCACCATTTTTCGGTGGCTAAATTGACGGCTCTAAAAATTAGCCACCGAAAAATTTGGTGTCATATTTTTTTTTAAAATTAGTAACTGAATAGTCACCAAAATTCAGTGGTGAATTGACGACACCAAAAATTAGCCACCGAATAATATGGTGTTGCCTTTTTTTCAAATTAGTCATCGAAAGCTACTGAATATTTTAGTGACAATATAATTAGTCACCTAAATAGCTAGGGCTGCTACGCAAGCAAGTGAGGCTGCTACTCAAGCAAGTGACCTGAGCTCAACTTATACTCGAACTCAACTTGAATAGTTTGACGTTTGTTCGACGTCGGCTTGAGATCGAATGCTTAATTTTGACGAGCTCGCACGAAATCAGCTCGTTTGTGAGCTCGAAACTGGTTTGATTATAAAGTCAAATGTATCTCACTTAAAAAATATAGTTAGCATGGATTAAACTCACAACCTCCAGGTAGTCACATTGAAAACTTGTCATCTAAGCTATCTTGATACTTTGTTATTATATTGTATATAAATAAATATAATTAATTACAATTAAAATTATTAATATATATATAAAGACTATCTTAGTTAAGAGATAATAATATTTCTATCTCAAACTATATATAAAGATTTATAGTCCATTCTAAATTATAAAATTGATCTTACCTAAATAAGTATTATATGTGAGACAAAGTTGAAGAATCTCACAGATAATGCACCACTCTTAGTTGTAAAGGGGTGTGCCTCTTCTTCACACTCAGACTGTTCATTTGCATTACTTAATAGTCACTACTCTTACTTACAGCGGAGGTGTGCCTCTTTCGTATACTCAGAGTGTCATGTTGGATGTTGTAACACCCCGATTTTGGTTCATTTAAGAACCAGATCAGAAATGCTACGATCGAGTTGAGTCATGTTTAAAGCTGTCGGTCGGTATGACTCGATCGATCAACTAGATTGAAATAACCCTCTTGGTGTCATGAGAATTGAAGACATTGTCAAATAAACATCAAAATACCTCAAATATAAATAAATGCAAGAAAGAAAATCTTAGGTTGAGCTCAAGTGTGTGTAGCATTGATCTGTCCTTTCGCCGAGGTCAATACAGGATTTGCGAGACCTACATATATTATAAGAAAACCGTCAGTAACGAATGTTATTGGTCTGAAAAATAACTAATACAATCTGGCAAATGGGTATTCCATTACCCACGAAAACATATGAAACTTCAAGAATCCCTCACACCAGGCAGTAAGAAAACATACTTAAACAAATGCCGGCTCGCATGCATGGCTCATAATCATAATCATACATACATACAGCGCTTGCGCCCTCACACCTTCCATATCACCCGCCACT
>JAVDBV010086393.1:0-16544 GCA_032619315.1 Piper longum | reverse complement strand
CCAATCTACCAGTGTGAATCGACTCACCTCCGCACCTTCCTTGATCCCGACCAAGAATTTTGGCCACTCGTGTCGTGATCTGCCCACAATCATCGCCCGAAGTCAACAATTTGATCACGGTCGCGACTGCGCTTCGTGCGCCTCCGACCGCCGTCAACCGCCGTCGGCCGCTACCGAATAGCTCCGCCATCCTTCTATGGTTCATCCCCAACAACCCCCGGCCACATGTTGGCCACGGTGACGCCGGAATCGGCTGATTACAGCAGAATCGGTGATTTCCGCCGCCCGTGCTTGCGTCGCCGATTCCGCCGCCGGCGAGCGTCGCCGGTCCAATTGGGTCATCTCCTCAGACACCTCGACCCTCCAAGGATCTTTCCTGACCAGATTGCAACCCAATCGCTGACCCGGCCGGCCGGATTTCTTCACCCACCGTCATCGGCACTGTTAACGCCCAAAACTCCGACTTTTTCCAATTTCTTTCTTTTTCTTTATGTTTTGTTGATTTAAAACTTTAATTCCATGATTATGAAGTTTATAATCGATTCTAATATATGTATGCATGAAAACTTAGAAAAAGAAGATAAAGGAAAATTACCCGAGAAAAGGTGGAAACCGGCGTATGTGTGAGGAAGAAATATGAAGATGATGTTCTCCCCTTTCTCCTTTTTATAATGTTATGAAATGACGGCTAGGGTATACTTCGCCCGTACTTCACTTAATCGGATAACCGGGTAATTGAATAATCGACATAATTCACTTAACCATTTAAACGGTTACACGGTATGGTTCACTTAACCAGTTAAATGGGTAAATAGTACAGTTCACTTAATTGGTTAAACGGGTAAATCATACTTAACCAGCTAACTATAATTATTTTAAATAAATAACAAAAAAAATTTGTCATGTTCGATCCCACTGCGTCGAACGTTATTATTATTTTATTTATTTTATTTTATTTTTCTGGGTCTTTACAGCTAACCTGGATCAAGGGGAGGATTCAGTCTGGAAATATGCCAAGAAATTCTTACAGCTAGAGCATTTTTGTAAACATCGTGGGAAAAAAAAACGTTATTTAAATTACGATTTTTGTAAGACTCGATACTGTTATGAAATACTAGTTTATGAAATTGATACTGGTGAATCAATTTGATTAGTCATTAAATTTATTATTATTATTATCACTAGTTGATCAGTCATGGTTTGACCTAGGGCCAAATCCCCGGTCTTGGCTGGGTGATGGCTTGACGAGTGGGAGAAAAAGGAAGATGAACTCTAACCTAAGTAATACGTATTCATGAATGGGTGGCAGGGTGTGGTAATTTAAATGAAGGACTTGTTGAGGTTATGGAGGGGTACATAGTAGTAGAGATCGTGGAAAATCCTCCCCCTAGTTGTATGCTTCTCCTCTCCATCCCAGACACCTCCTTCTTGCTTGTGTAACTATCTCTTCCCTCTCCTTTTTACTCTCCTGTCTAAGCATCATTCTTACATATCATCTTCACATCATGTTCGATATACGTCCTTTTCATGCATTTTCTCTTTTTCGTAGTTGTTGTTTTGGTTGCCCCGTATGCATGCATTCCATGGTCGCCTTTGATATTTATGTTACTCAATCAATTTTCTCTAGGATGCAACTGGTTGGTTGAAGATACTTGAGTTGCAGGGTCCCTACCGTCTTATGCATTGAGTTCTTGTCAGTTTTGTTTTCATTAATTGCTATGATTATTTTTGGGGTTGTTTGTTGGTTGTGTTGTTGAGGGCATGTCAATTTGTTTTTCTCTTTCTGTTTGCTGCTCCTCATGTTGGTGAGGGTATCGATTCTGCACTGCTGGTTCATGGCCGATCATCTTTTCTTTAAATCATTTGTGTCGTGTATAGGTGTTGCTGTTTTCTTCTTTTTGGGGAACATTGTATGATGGGTAGCAATACCTATTACTGCTTGTTCCTCGTGGTGTCTAAATTGCATGATGATGGGTTGTTATCAAGCAATTTAATGATTTAGGGTGGAGTCGGATGCAAGAGGTTTTATAGACATTAATAGTTGAATTATCATTGATATGGTTGCACTGCTTATTCCTATGATCTTGATTGATAGACGGCATAGGTCCTTAACAATTTCGGTCTTCATGATTCTTAATTTCATGCTACTGCTAGTAATTGGGTAATCCATGAGTAACATAATTATGGTAGTGATTAATTGTTGATAATTAATTCGTGTACTATAACTTATTAATTTAAATCAGATGGTTATAAGTGATTGGTGAAATATAGATTTCCCCTTTACCATATTAGATGCAATATAAGGTAATTAAAGTTAATTATTTTAATAACGAGTTAGTAAGGTAGAATAATGGGCCATAAGTGTTGAACTTAAATGGCATAGTAAAAATAAAAAAGTTCGGGTCTTTATTGAGTTGAATAATTTAAAATAAATTAAATTAGAAGTATCATTGAATTAAGATAATACAAATAAGTTTAAATAATGTAATGGAATGACTTAATTAAATGCCAATTAAATAGTCAGGAATTAGTAAAAAGGTTAATAAATTATTATAGGTATATACCAGCTTCTATCTGATGAATTAAGTACCTAGGTACTTACTAAATTGCGGTTAATAATGATAGAGATTAAAAATTAAAAATTTTAAACGTAAATCATTAAGATCGTTGGTTAATTAATTACCATCTAAAAGGAAAACATACTTATAAGAGTAATAAATTACTTGGTTATAAGTTAATAATTAATAATCATTAGTAAAGTGTAACTTGTGATTTAAGTAATTAATTTAAAAGGTAAAGTATGTCTTAAATAATTGTCACATGAATAATTAAATATCCCACTAGACTTATTGTAAATATTGAGAATTTAATGTTTGATATTGGGATGTTGTATGTTTCTGTTGACAAGTTGTAATCACGGTATACTTAAATCATTTAGCTACATGCCTTTCCACTCGAATATAATTATACTCATGTATAATTTTATTTTCTCGTTCAGATTAGGATCGCTAGTTGTGGTTGCGAGTTCACTTACGAACTATCAAGGTTCGTATAATTATTTGAAAAGTTTTATATTCCCTTTTGGCAGCCCTAATCGGCCTGGGCCCATATTCGACCATCATGCGCTGAGTGCAGTTGGGGTCAAGTAATTGACTTAGTCCGACACGGGGCCACACTTTTAAACTACTAGAAAGACAAATTGGGAGTCTCTCTCATGAGGCAATACCCACAAATTGGGAGTCTATGTCACGAGGCAGCACCCACAAATTGGGAGTCTCGGTCGCGAGGCAGCACCCACAAATTGGAATACCTGCAGGCCAAAAGGGGTGACAGGGCACGGTGGTGCAAGAGCGTGAGTTAATGGCAATATCGGTAAATATAGGCCATGGGCCACGTAGCGTGTGTTCGCATGCATGGGATGGTTGTCAGATAGAGAGGCCTCCCCTCCCAGCAAAAATAGGATTTTGACATAGGCTCATAATTACTAAAAATCTTGTGAAATAAAGATAGGGATTATATTTGCTTGTTTCATTTAATTATGCGGCTTAATGGTTTCATCACTCACACGGAATTGCCTCGGCAGCTGTACAGATTCGGGCAGAAGATTAAGAGTGTGGTTAGTGGTTCTTTTGCCGACGAAAGTTTGGTGAATTGATAACGGATTGGACTTCCTCTTTACATTATTTGAATCATAAGTGTGGCAATAGGAAACGGTCTGTGGCTATGGGCCTATGCATTGGAATAGCTAGTTATCTTTTTTTTATGTTGCATCTTATATTTCACCTGGTAGGATTTATTCTATGATAAATAAATTTCCTGAATTTTTGTAAGGATATGGTTCATGGTTTATATTAATTATATTTTTGAATAACACCGAGCCGTTTAGGGTGGGTCATTACAGTTTTGAACCTAGTATTCTTGCAACTGATAAAGCTAGAGCTGACAAATTGTTCTTGGGATTGAAGCCATAATTGAAGAGTAAGATTGTTACGGCACAAAGGAGTACAATAAATGAGGTGATTGACTCAGCCACTACAAATGAGTTGGTGTTCAAGTATGACCGTGCACATAAGCAGGGGAAGGTTACTACACAGCAAGAATGCCAACCTATTAGTAGCCAAAATAAGTCAGTAGGACACCAGCAGCAAAACAACCAAGGGAACATAGATGGGAACCTCAAAAGGAAGTTTGAGGATATTCCATTTAGACGATGTCATAATTGCAATAAAATGTATTTAGGGAAATGCAGGGAGTCCTGTAGGTTCTACAACTGCAGAAGGATAGGACACGTGCAGAAGGAGTGTAAGGAGTGTCATCAACCTCGAATATAACAACAGAAGCAGCATAAGAATGGAAAGGCGCTCGCTCCTATTTGCTACCCGACACCTGCACAATCGGTAGACAAGGGGAAGGGAAAGCTCTACGCGGTCGAAGTCAAGGATGGTGAGGAGGATGATCACACTATTCAAGGTAAAATTCTAATTCAAGGAGTTATTGTGGATGTTTTATTTGATTTGAGGTGTACACATTCATTCATTTCATCCTAATTAGTTACGAGTTAGGACTCTAAGCATCCCCATTTAACTCCTATAGAGTCAGTACTGCAACGGGAGAAGGTAAAGTCACGACATTGGGAGTGACTAACCTTCCTTAGATATACAAGGGAAATCCTATGTGTGGAATTTTATCGTGTATGGGGTAAAAGGGTACGATGTATTATTGGGAAGGGGCTGGTTGTCTGCACACCATGCTTTTCTTGATTGTAAAGGGAAGAGAGTGGTGACAAAATCTTGTAATTGTGAGATGGGGGTCATTTTTAAATTGCTTGATCCATCTTCTTATATCGTCGATCGGTGAGGCAGCCTAGTTGTTTGGTGAGGGTTGTCAAGCCTTTTTGGCTAACTTAATTGAGTCTGAGTCCAAACCCAAAGAGTTGTCCATGATTCCTGTTGTAGCCAAGTTTCTCGATGTATTTCCAAACTAACATCCAGGGTTACTCCTAAGCAAGCAGTAGAGTTCACCATTGACCTAGCACCTAGAGTAACACCAATTTCTAAAGCACCATACCGCATGGCTCGAGCAGAACTCAAAGAGTTAAAGAGTCAACTAGAAGAGTTGTTGGAAGCAGGTTTCATCAGGCCAAACCCTTGGGAGCCCCCGTTCATTTCGTGAAAAAAGAAGGATGGATCACTACGGCTATGTATTGACTATCATCAACTCAATCAAGTGATAGTCAAGAATCGGTACCCCTTAATTAGGATTGATGACATTTTTAATTAGCCAAAAATAGCCGGAGTATTTTCTAAGATAGATTTCCGGTCTGGTTATAACCAATAGCAGGTAAAGGAGTCAGATATATAGAAAACTGCTTTCCGAAATTGATATGGACATTGAGTTTCTCGTTATGCCTTTTGGTCTAACAAATGCACCTGCAGCATTTGTGTCACTCATGAACATGGTACTCCATGCCTACTTGGACAAGTTTATTTTTGTGTTTGTGGATGACATTCTGGTCTATTTAAATAATAAAGAGGATCATGTAAAACACCTGTCCATTACTCTTCAAGTTTTGAGAGAGAATCAACTATTCGTTATGCTCTCAAAGTGTGACCTCGTGATGAAGGATGTAAACTTCATCGGTCATATTATCTCAAAGGCCGGAGTTGTAGTGGATCCATCGAAAGAGAAAACATTCATTGATTGACATCCGAAGTTTTCTTAGTTTAGAAGGCTACTATTGGAAATTCATTAAAGACTTTTCCTTAGTAGCATCACCAATGACCAAGCTCACAAAGAAGGGAGTCAAGTTCGAATGGAGTAGTAAGTGTGAGGAGAGTTTCCAATCTTTGAAGAAGTCTAACTTCTGCACTAGGCTTAACCCTGCCAAATGGTAATGAGGGATTCGTAGTCTTCACTGATGTATCTGTATTAGGTTTAGGATGCATTCTTATTGAAGGAGGTAAAGTAGTTTCCTATGCCTCTCGTCAATTGAAGATTCATGAGCAAAATTATGCAACCCATGACTTGGAACTGGTAGCAGTGGTTTTTGGTCTGAAGGTTTGGAGAAACTACTTATATGGAGCCTAGTTTGAAATCTTCACTGACCACTAAAGAATGAAGTATATCTTCACCCAGAATGACCTTAACCTTCGACATGACTCCAAATCTTATACCAACCGGGAAAAGCGAATGTTATAGCAGACACGTTGAGTCAGAAGGGCAAGGTGGACAAGGGTCAACAGCTTGCTAGACTTTGGGCTATGTCAGTAGAAGTGGTGGCCATCAACCCTGTGGAGGAACTAACAGGGTTACTGGCAAATTTGGTTATTTCTACTGACTTGGTTGATCGTGTTAAGATAGTACAAATAAATGATGAGGAGCTGAATGAAATGTTAGACAAGACTTCTGACATTGTAGTTGATTGTGTACCCATGGATGATGCACTGAGGTGGAATATTCTGAAGGAGGCTCATTGTACAAAGATCTCGATACCCAAGAGTTACTAAAATGTATTAGGATTTAAAGCGAACATAGTGATGGATCAGAATGAAGAAGGATGTTGCGGATTTTGTCTCTAAGTGTGAGACTTGCCAACTGATTAAAGCCCAACATCAACTACCCAATGGACTATTGCAACCTTTAGAAATACCTACACCGAAATGGGAGTGTGTTACTAGTGATTTTATTGCAAAACTCCCAAGGACTCTGAAGAAGCATGACTCCATATGGGTAGTTGTAGATCGACTGACTAAGGCAGCTCACTTCATCCCTACGAAATCAACCAAGACAACAGAATACTAGCAGAATTTATGTTAAAAATATTGTCAAGTTGAATAGGATTCCAAAGGAGATAGTCTCCGACCGAGATCCCCTTTTTACCCCACATTTTTGGGAAGCATTCCAAAAAGCTGTGGGGACCCAAATCAAATTGAGTAGAGTATATCATCTCCAAACTAATGATCAGAGTGAACGGACTATTCAAACTTTGGAAGATTTGTTGAGAGCTTGCATCCTTGACTAGGGAGGTGACTAGGAGAAACACTTAGCCTTTGCTAAATTCACCTACAATAACTCTTACAAAGCTAGTATAGGGATGACACCAATGAACGCCTTATATGGTAGGCCCTGCAGGTCTCCATCGTGCTGGTTGGAGTCTACCGAAGCAGTTATAGTCAAATGAGAGATGGTGAGGGAAGCAACTTAAAAAGTGAAACTCATTCAGCAAAGGCTTCAGGCAACTCAGGATCGACAGAAGAGTTATGTTGATACTTGATGGAGGACCTAAAGACATCTCCTACAAAAGGGGTGATCAGATTTAGAACATTAGGGAAGTTGAAGCCAAGATTCATAGGACCATTTCCAATCATGGATTGAGTTGGAATTTGTGCATATAGATTGGCATTGCCACCAAGCTTAGTAGGAGTACACAATGTTTTTCACGTGTCAATGCTAAAGAAATATGTATGAGATTATGATCATATAATCAAGAATTTTGAAGACGTAGAGCTACAATCATATTTAATATACGAGGAAACGTTGATTCGCATTCTAGCAAGAGAAATAAAGACACTCAGGAACAAGGAAATTCCTTTTTTAAAAGTATTGTCAAAAATTCAGGGATTAGAAGAAGCGACATTGGGAGATTGACCTAGAAATGGCAAGGAAATACCCTAGCTTGTTCATGGTATAATGTTCTTGTAATTGCAATAGCATGATTGGATGAATAAGATGTGAATAAATGAATAAATTTTAGCACATCAAGGTTCGATGTCATTCCCAAGTTTGAAGATAACTATATCATTGATTAACGAATTGGTCTACCCCTATCCAAATTGAAGAAATAAAAAATCATTATTGTTCTATTGCCATTATAATTTTCGGGAACAAAAAATTTATAAGTTGGGGAGATTGTAAAGATTTTTTTTTAAAAAAAAATTATTTTGTTTAAAAATCTTTGACTCGGTCTGGGAGAGATAGAATGTTGGAGAATTTTATTTGTTACAACAAGAGTTGAAAATCAATATGAGCATTATGAGTTTCTTGTTAAGCCTTTTGGTTTAACAAATGCACCAGCGCCCTTTATGTCACTCAAGAGCGTAGTATTCCACGCATACTTGGACAAATTTATTATCGTGTTTGTGGACGACATTATGGTCTATTCAAATAATGAAGAAGAACTTGCGAAACACCTGTCCATTACTCTTCAAGTTCTGAGGGAGAATCAACTGTTCGCCATGCTCTCAAAATGTGACATCTAGTTGAAGGAGGTAAATTTCCGCGATTATATTATCACAAAAGCCGGAGTTGCAGTGGATTCATAGAAAGTAAAAGCGGTCACTGATTAGTCGTAACCCAAATTAGTCACCGATATTTGAAGTTTTCTTGGGTTAGTAGGCTACTATCGAAAATACATTAAAGACTTTTCCTTGGTGGCATTGCCAATGACCAAGCTCACAAGGAAGAGAGTCAAGTTCGAATGGAGTAGCAAGTGTGAGGAGAGTTTTCAATCTTTGAAGAAGAGTCTAACTACTGCACTAGCCTTGACCCTGCCAAATGGCAATGAAGGATTCGTGGTCTTCAGTGATGCACCTCAGGTAGGGTTAGGATGCGTCCTTATAGAAGGAGGTAAAGTGGTGGCTTATTCCTCTCTCCAATTGAAGATTCACGAACAAAATTATGCAACCCATGACTTTGAACTGACAGCAGTTGTTTTTGCTCTGAATAATTGCAGACACTATTTGTATGGAGCCCAGTTTGAAGTCTTCATAGAGCACCAGAGTTTGAAGTATATCTTCACCCAGAATGACCTTAACCACCCACAGTGGCGGTTGATAGAATACTTGAAGGACTACGACTTCCAAATCATATAATCACGAGTTTGGAAGACTTAGAGCTACCATCGGATTTAACCTATGAGGAAAAGCCGATTCGCATATTGGAAAGAGAAATAAAGACACTCAGGAACAAGGAAATTCCTTTGGTAAAGGTATTGTGGAGAAATCAGGGATGAGAAGAAGCTACATGGGAGACTGAGCAAGAAATGACAAAAATAATGCCCTAGCTTATTTAGGGTATAATATTCTTGAAGGGGTGATAGCAGGGTTGCCCATTATAATATTTTCGGGGACAAAAATTTCTAAGTTGGGGAGGTTGTAAAGACCGTAAAAAAAAAAATTTATATCTATTCGACTCGGTCGGGGAATGATCGAACGTTAAATATTATATTTTTTTTTCTTTACCCAGTTACCCGGTTAAATGAAATACGGATGTTCGGGTATTTTTCACATCCCTAGCCGTCCACCTCTACCCTAGGTTCACTATATTATTTTCCCAATCTACATCTCAGCGAGCCACCACCAGCCATCCGGCCACCCTAATTGCTTCCACTCATCTAGATCTACATTTCAAGACCACCCATGACCATCGCCGTGGTCATGATTGCCGCCAATGACAACGACTTCTCACCATTACAGCCGATTTCGGGCCAGCCCATGGCCGGACTCTGCCGGTTGTCACCACCAGCACCTCCGCGGTCACGTCCGCTTTTGATGGCAACCGACGGCACCACCAATCATGCCTCTATCGACGCTCTCTGGTGTCGGGCACCACTGCCCCCATTCAGTCCATATACCCGTATGTCTGCCCATTTTTGCATCCACCTGTCCATGTTCACATCTGACTAGTCATTCCCTAGTTCGCCAGACTATGTCTATGTTCTTGTCTATCAACCTACCTGACCCAACCCAGCATTTGGTTCAGCCTATCCAGTTCGTTTGGTTCAGCCTCATTCAGCCTAGGTCAACTCGTATTCAGTCGTTTCTCGATTGCTTTTTGTTATGAGGGGTAAACTCATCAACTTAAGACGCAAGGCACCACTCATCTAAATTACTTTTTCGTCTCATTCTTGGTATACCAGTCAACCTTCAAGGTTTGTATATTCATTTAAAATGTTTTATTTTCCCTTGTGGGCCATCTGGTCGGCCTGAGCCTAGATTCAACCTCCATGCACCGAGTGCAACCGGGGTCGAGAAATTGACTCAATCTGACACGATGCCACACCTTCATAATCTCAGAATGGACATGTCAGAATGGACCTGACAGCCTATAAGCTCTAAATGGACATGTCAGAATGGACTTGACAGCCCTAATCTCATAATGGACATGCCAGAATGGACCTGACAGCCCAATAATGTCATAATGGACCTGATAGCTCAATAATGTCAGAATGGACCTGACAGCTAGACATGTCAGAGTGGACCTAACAGACAGTAATGGACATGTCAGAATGAACCTGACAGCCAATAACGGATATGTGAGAATAAACCTGACAGCCAGTAACAAACATGTCAGGATGGACCTAACAGCCAAAAATAGCATGTCAGAATGGACTTGACAGCCCAGTAATGTTAGAAAAGGACCTGACAGCCCAATAATGTCAGAATGGACCTGACAGCCAGTAATGGACTTGTTAGAATGATCCTAACAACTAGTAACAGATATGTCAAAATGAACTTGACAGCAAGTATCGGACATGTCAGAATGAACTTGACAGCCAGTAACAGACATGTCAGAATGAATTCGACAGCTAGTAACGGACATGTCAGGATGAACCAGACAGCCGGTAATGGACATGTTAGAATGAACCTAACAACTAATAACGGACATGTCAGAGTGGACCTGATAGCCAGTAACGGATATGTTAGAATGTACCTGACAGCAAATAACAGACATGTCAGAATGGATCTGACAGCCCATAATCTCAAACTAAACTGAAGGATATTTATAGGGTTTTTATTGACTTGTTTTATTTAATTATACGGCTTAGTGTTTTAATTATTAACGCAGAATTGCCTCCACGGGTTAGCAGCGTTGGACCGAAGAATAAAAGACTGCTGGGCAGTTCTTTCCCCGACTCAGGTCTGGCTAACGGATAATATGTGGACTTCTTTTTTATTCTCTTGTGTTATAAGTGTGGCTATGGGAAATGGTTTGAGACTGTAGGATGGTTATTTTTTATATTGTCATATGAAAAATGAGTTATTTTGATAAGTAATAAATTCTACACTTATTTGATCATTTACAATTTTAAGTATCACCCAGTCCGGTGAAGGCGGGTCGTTAAAGGGCTGGTTAATTATATTTTTTAGTAACACCCGAGCCAGTTAGGCCCACAATATTGCATTTTGTTCGGTCATTACACCCTATCCCTTGTTCCAATGGGTAGATGGATCTAATCTGGTTGGTGGGTTGTAGTCCAAGGAAAGGGTAAAGGCGGTGCCATTCCTTTGTAATTTGGTGCATCATCTCTTCTCCAACATAACCGGCATTGTAATGGAGATTGAGAAGGGTGGAAAGCCTGCAGTGGTTCTGCATCGATCAGCTTCAACGGGAGATCCAGTACAGCAGAAGTGCAGGCCAAGAAGACCTGGTCCTACGAATGGCACAGTCCACAATTGATGACCTCCTCATCGAGAACCAGGGCGGCGAATGGGCTCCAATCTGGTCGTGGAAGGTCACTAGAGAGGGTCGAGGTGTTGACGCGACCACCTAATTGGGACGGCGATGCTTGCTGGCGGTAGAATCGATGACATGAGCATGTCGCTAAGAGTGGCGATGCCGGCGTCCAAGGTTGGTCGGTGCGACACTACAACACCACGGCGGGACTGGGCGGCGTTCATCGACGACAGTAGCAGCGACATCATGGTGGTTGGGCGCCTAGGGTATGGAGAAGGGAAGGGATGACAGGGAAGAAGAAAAATCACTCCAGTGGCAAATACGTAAATAAAACTTAACTCGACACCGGCTTAAGTAAAGAATAATACTAACTCGTACTAAATTTTAAAATAAAAAATCCAGAGGCTTGACGTGGAATTAGAAATGACAAAGCTTATATCTGCCCTTATAAGTCGTGTTAATATTATTATTCTAATAATTATTGGTTATGGTTGCTAAGTTAATTATTATTTTACAAAATTGCCATGAGTAATAAAATTTCGATAATCATAAACTATTGATAATTAGTTTGTGTAATATAAGTTATTAATTTAAATCGAATGGTTAAAAGAAATTAATGAAATAAAATTTCACTTTACCATATTAAATTTTATACTAGGTAGATAAAATTAATTATTTTCATAACGAGTTAGAAAGGTAGAAAAATGGGCTATTAAACTATAATAGTGCGCTGATCCAAGCACTGAACGTAAATGGTTTAGGAAAAATAAATAAAGTTCGAGTCTTTATTGAGTTGAACAATTTAAAATAAATTAAATTAGGAGTATCATTTAGTTAGGATAATATGAATCATTTTAAATAATTTATTAGAGCAACTTATTAATTGCCAGTTAAATATTCAGAATTAATAAAAAGTTAAATAAATTATTATCGGTATACCCAAGCTTTAATTTAATGAATTAAGTATCTAGTACTCACTAAATTGCAATTAATAACAATAGTAATTAAATATTAAAATCGTAAGATAAATCGTCGAGATCGTTGGTTAAGTAATTATCGTCTGAAAGGAAAATATACTAATAAAAGTAATTAAATATTGGCTATAAGTTAATAGTTATTTATCATTAGTTAAGTGTGAATTGTGATTTAAGTAATTAATTAAAAGATGTAAACTATGACTTAAATGTTACATCACATAAATAATTAATTACCTAGCTAGTCTTCTTGTAAAGGTTCAGAACTTAATGTTTAATATGGTTGAATGTTGTATGCTTTATATTGTCAAGTTTTAATAATAATATAGTTAAGTCATTTAGTTTCATGCATTTCTACTTGAATAAAATTATACTTATGTAGAAGTTTATATTCTCAATCAGATTAGGATCGTCAGTCGTGGTTAGGAGTTCACTTAGGAACTATCTAGGTCTGTATAATTATTTGAAATGTGACCGCAGGTGAGCAATTGAGCAACTTCAAACTGAGGATTAAGAGTGTGGTTGGTGGTTCTTTTACTAACCTAGGTTTGGCGGATTAATAATAAATTTGACTTCTTTTAATTTTCTTGTATTATAAATGTGGCTACGGGAAATGGTTAGAGGCTTTGGGACTTTGTATTCACGTAGTTAATTTATTTTATGTATTGTTGCATGCTATCAAAACATGATTTATTTTATAATTAATAAATTTCTAGAATTATTTGCCATGACGTTTTTCTCATGATCGACCGTCTTATGGCAACATCTACTTTTGATTTGGTTTGTCTCATCAACCTATTGTAAAAAATCTAAAAATAAACCAAAAGTTGAATCACATAATAGAGACACTTCCTCAACAAGTCCTTAAAGCTTTTCTATATATCACAGAAGGATTTGTTCTCCATTTGAACAAATGAGGCAATCTCATTCCTGAACTATACTATCTTGGATGGTGGACTATCCTGGAAGGTGGAAAATACTTCAACATAATTTTTCTAGCCATCTCCTCCAAAGTAGTGATCATGTTTGGTGTTAATGAATTAAACCACTGTCTGTATACGCCGTTTAAAGAAAATGAAAACAGTCGCAAGTTGATTGCATCTTCGAAAAGCTAATACTAGCTATATGAATCATAGATAGCCCAAATTTTAGAAAGTGCATGTGGGGGTCCTCACTAGGTAATCTTTTGAACTGTCGTATTGATTATAGCACTAGAAACATCACGGGATTTAGCTCAAAGTGATTTGCAATAATCTATAGTTTCACAATGCCGAGGTTAAAATCCTCCACCTATGACAGAACAATTCTACCAGTGATTTGTTATTCTTGTCTGCTAGCTAATTTTGAGGTGGTAGCCATGTTTGGTAGCCCATATTTTGATTTACAAAGGTTTGTTTTATAGGGTTTGTTCCCCCAAATTCTGGTTGCCAGGATTCTGGCTACCAAAACGCTTGACAATGCTCTGCTCCTAAATATTTTGTTGGTTAAAGTTCTGAGTTATGAATTGCCTCCTATCTCTTATGATCCACAGACAACTCCTTTCTACTGCCCTAGCCTCTTTCCACATTTCTGTATAACTAAGACCAAGTTGATGCATTACAAACAACTCCCATATATAGATGTTTATAACTTTAATGTATTCATATAATTATAGTCATAAACTTATTCATTCATAGACATCTTTGCCTATTCCTAGTGCTCGATCGAATCTCTTACTCATGTAAAGTTATCTACTTTCTTCAAGCCTTAGGCATAAATAAGAAATAATCAACTCACAACCAACATAATAGGATAAAAACAAGAAGATATATTACATATTAACTAAGATCCATCATGCATCCCTTGTCATTACATTTTACCACATGAAAGAGTTGCATTACATCTTATAATCCATTAAAGAAAATAACACAGCAAAAAGAGAAGAAAAATATTTCTGCTAATTTATGACAATGAGGCCCTAGCATAAACTTCTCTTCAGCAATGTTCTCTTTCACAACATGTTCTTTCCAATCTTGAACTCTCCTTTAAGTTGGCAGCATGAGGCACTCAAGAATTGAAGATAGAAGAAGGATGGATTCTTAGAGAAAGGTTGTTGGGATCTTTTCTCAGAGTGAGCGAATGAGAGTATATAATGAGTTGACGTAGGAGATGTCTTAGAAATTTCCCAACAACTTCCTATCCTCAGATTAGAGTGTTGTGTGTCGACCCAGTTATCATTCCTCAGACAATGTGAATCTTGTTCGCCTTTGTTTCTTCAATTGTTTATGGGGTTGGTGAAATTGTTCTCCAAAATTCCAATTGCCCCAGTGAGGAGCTTGGTCATGGTAACTTCCGTCCAGCTTTCTACTCAACCAATGCGCGTGAGATGTTTTCCTTTAATCATTTGCATCAAGTGAGTGTGCTCCATTTTTTTTCTCAAGTTATCCATTTGACAGCTCATAGTTGTATGTTTTGTTGAGTAGGTAGATCTATTCATCAATTAGAGCAGGCACATAGTTGGTAGGATTGCAGGCCTATCTTCCTGGTCAAAAACGTGCTTTGCAAGGATGTGTAGACTGACTATGTACAAAATCATACATGGTAGGATATGTCCAGAAGTATCTAAAAGTGTGCATGAGCTTTCACCTCCCTCCAAAAGATAGCTTTTTACTTAAAATCAAATATGAAGTTTATATTTCCGGTATTTTGCAATTTTCAAAATTTTTGTTTTTCTAATGAAATTGCTAGGAGTAGTGCTAGGGAGTGAAAATGATGAGTGATACAGTAAAAATGCTGACTCAATCTTCAAGTTATAGCAATATTAATGCAAGGTGTGAAGCCTCATAGTTCCAAAATTGATGTTTGGAGAGCTTAAGGTATGCTGAAAAAAAGTATTAGGTTGTTGTTGTTGTTGTTGTTGTTGTTGTTGTTGTTGTTGTTGTTGTGTGTGTGTGTGTGTGTGTGTGTGTGTGTGTGTGTGTGTGTGATGAAGTATAATGTCCACACCGCATGAGGAGTCTACGTGAAGACCAAGTGCTAATTTATGAGGCCCTGACACTTGTTGAATGTTTGTGTTTAAATATGATTCATAGGGTATGTGGAACAAATAACTATGGCATCAATGTTTCCTTTACAACAAGCACAACATCATCCAATATTAAGTCCCCTAACTAAAAGAGCAGAACTAAGTGTAAGAACTAGATCATGCATGCATTAGTAAAGTTTAAACCTCTTAACTACAATAGGGGTGTTGCCTCCATTGAATTTCAGAGTGGTCATATTCATATATAAAGTTCACCCTCTTAATTGTAGGGAGATGTTGTCTCTCTAGTGACTCGAAGAGCTCGTCGTAGGAGCTTGTAAGATTGATATGGCCTTATACTAAGTATTGTAACACCCCGACTCGGCTCACCCTTGAACCAACCCGGAAATGCTACCGGCGACCGAACCGTTCGATAATCTACTAGATTCGGTTAAGCCGACCCAGATCTACTCTCGGTGTCTTAAGATGAAGACCACCTATGTCCTCTATTCATTATTCACATCATATCATTATTTCTTAGCATTCAATCATATTATCATGTTTTTCACTACTTCACATCAATTCAAATATAATAAAAGTATAAACAGAATATTAAATATTCAGTCACCGAATACATGTGTGTGTGCGAAAGATCTCACTGCTCCTCCGTCCAAGCTGGCACTTCCATTTCATAGTCATCACCTACATATAGTACAAAAACGTCAGTAACTAGCGTTACCGGGCCGGAAAATAACTAATATCAAACTGGCACATGAGAGCTAACCCTCCTGTCAAAGGAAAACATTATATACTTCCTCAAGAACTCTCACAAGGACACTAACGGGAGCCTTCGCCCTCGAGCGGCAGCGTCCCCCATCCATCTCATTCTCTTTTCTTAGTCATCTCATCTATTACGTCTTGCATCAAATCTCATTCTCGTTCATCTCAGCCCTCTACGTCCTCCATATTACTCCTAGCCATGAGCCGAAGGCCGAGTACTCTCAGGCAGTCGCCTTCAGTACCCTTTGAACCACAAGTCATGACATACACTGTACTAAACACTACCCGTAAACCTCCACGTTCTCCGGGTGTGAGGAACTCAAACGCGGAGTTAG